>BQKN01053861.1:0-39609 GCA_022839385.1 Asparagus kiusianus | reverse complement strand
TCCGCCAACCTCCTCTTGATATGATCGTGTAGGCTTAATCCATCCAACCTCCAACAACGTTGTTTGCCTAGAATAAATACAAAAACACAAACACTAGACAAACAACATTAGTGGTAAATTGTTTGTTAAACATCATCAAAACAAGAAGGCCAACATAGCGGTCCCAAATGTTAGAACTGTAGGACCAACTGTTAAAGCTGATTCATCTGTATGTATGGATCTTATCCTGAAGTTGTCGGATCCTTAAGTCACGAGACCAACTAATGGAGCTGGTGCGTCAATAACTTTCACATTTATAGGATTTTTGGCAAACCTTCAGCCATCAACGGGTTTGATGAGCCTTTACCGACTACCGTTGGAGTCGGGCTAGCATGCAGATTGTTTAAGTCCGTTCTACATGTAAAGTTATGCTAAAAGAGTTAACCCTTTTAGTGCTATAATATTGAATACATAGAATTCGTTTTTCTTATGGGAATAGACTACCCGGCAACGCGTGTTAGGCGTTGACTCATCCGTATTTAGGCTTCAGGATAAAATTCCCCAGACTTGGATTCTGGTATCTTTTCACTCAGTGAAAGACTATACCGGCAATGCGTGTTAGGCATTGACTTATCCCTTCTTAGGATTTGGGATAAATTTCCCCACGCGTGTAAGGCACTAATTATGGTGTTATTAATAACAACCTGCCATAATGTCGAATATGTGGGTTTTTGTCATTTTTACGGCAAAAGACTAACCAGCAACGCGTGTTAGGTGCTGACTTATCCCTACTTAGGATTCGGGATAAAATTCCTCATGCATGTAAGGCATAGATTATGGTGTTATTAATAACGGCCTGCCACGATGTCGAATACGTGGGCTTTTATCCTTTTTACGGTAAAAGACTAACCGGCAACGCGTGTTAGGTGTTGACTTATCCCTACTTAGGATTCAGGATAAAATTCCCCATGCGTGTAAGACATGGATTATGGTGTTATTAATAACAGCATGCCACGATGTCGAATACGTGGGCTTTTATCCTTTTTAAGGTAAAAGACTAACCGGTAACGCGTGTTAGGCGTTGATTTATCTCTACGTAGGATTCGGGATAAAATTCCCCATGCGTGTAAGGCATGGATTATGGCGTTATTAATAACAGCCTGCCACGATGTCGAATACGTGGGCTTTTGTCTTTTTTACGGCAAAAGACTAACGGCAACACGTGTTAGGCGTTGACTTATCCTTACTTAGGATTCGGAATAAAATCCGCCATGCGTGTAAGGCATGGATTATAGCGTTATTAATAACAGCCTGCCACGATATTGAATACGTGGGTTTTTTTTGCTTTTTACGATAAAAGACTAACCGGCAACGCGTGTTAAGCGTTGACTTATCCCTACTTAGGATTCGGGATAAAATTTCCCACGCGTGTAAGACATGGATTATTGGAGTTGAAAGATGGTGTCTTCTCTTGGGACAAAGACGAACCCGATGCTGGAGAGGAAGAATTTTATATTCTATCTCCTGCTACAAAAGAGACTCAAAGTGGGATCTCCACTTCAAGAATCCGGGAAGTTAAAACTAAGAGTGGGATCTCCACTCCGAGGATCGAAAAGATTCGGATAATCCTAACTATCAGAAGGTTTGATTACCGAGCTAAAGGTGGGTTTCTCGTCTATCGAGAGTGAATTACGGTTCTGGCCCTAACTGTAGGAATGTTTGACCAAGTGGGAGTTCGAGGTGACCCTAACTGTAGGAAGGTTTGATCACTCGATTTGAAAGTGGACCTCTCGTTCATGGAAGGAATCGAGAGGAGATTTTGGTTGTGGCCCTAATTGTAGGAAGGTTTGACCGAGTGGGAGGTTTGAGACGATCTTTACTGTAGGAAGGTTTGATCGCTCAATTTAAAAGTGGACCTCTCGTTTATGGAAGGAATCGAGAGGAAATTTTGGTTGTGGTCGTAACTGTAGGAAGGTTTGACCGAGTTAATCAGTAAGAGTATGAGTATAAATCATAGTGGGAGTGTTGACTTGTACAAATTACTCAGTAGGGAAGCTTGGTGTCAAGTGATAAGGACTTAAACGAATGGGTTTGACAATTATTAAAGATTAGCAATTTGAACTTTTGAATACTGTGTTGGGACTTTAACGTTGGGAGTGTTAAGTGCACAAACACAGTGGGAATTTGAATGGACCCAGCCGAAAGAATTTTAATGGATCCACCGTCAATTAATTTGATAAGTGAGAGATTTTGTAGTGGAAGGTTGTGAATTATCAAACACCAGTGGGGGTTTTTTATGGGGGAAGATTGATCCAACAAAATGATCAAATCTCATCTCAGCAAAAGAGTGCTTGGAAGTTGGTGAAATTGATCCTGACAATTGGATGCATTTCACTCTTGGAAGCATTCAGAGTTCAAGTGGGAGTTTCTTATTCATCCCCCATTTTAGTGATCGGGTTATCCCTAAGAATATACTATATAGTATTCTTTTGGGAACTTTCCATTACTTGAATCATCCACCCCATCTTTCTTTGTGAAACTGGGTTTATCATTGTATTCAGTTGCATGATCAGGTTATCCTTAAGAATATTATGTGTAATACTCTCTAGGAACTTCTCGTCACTGGTAGGAAACAGTTTAGACTGATATACCTATTGGAGTATGTAGGAAGCAGTTTAATCTCATGCACCTGTTGGAGGACGCAGAGAAGCAATTTAACCTCTTATACTCATCGAAGGATAGAGAGAAGCAGTTTATATTCTTATACTTATCGGAGTGTTGGAAGGAGCAGTTTATACTCTTGTACTTGTCGGAGTTAGATGTTCTCATTTGGCTTATCCCAGCGTTATGACGCCAGCTTCAACCAAAACTTGGATGCTATTTTTGAGGGCGAAACAAGCCTGGGTAGGATGAAGGATCCTCTTGTGGTACGCACAGTACTTTAGATCCAAAGTATTATTAGCTTCCTCCTGATTTGTGTTAGGTGGCAGCTTGATCTTGTTGTTTTTAAGGAGGGACTCAAAAATGGCTGGAACGCCTTCGTACTTGAAGGAGTACTCTTTTTGGAGTCTCGAATCCGAAGTCTTTTGCTGCCTTCGGGGTTGCTGCTATGACGTCTGATTAACATCAACAGCTGCTGCGGGTGTCTTCCTCTTACCACAGGAGGCGAAGCTTAAATTCGTAGGGTTAGCCGTTGGTTGGCTTCTCTCGGCTTTCTTCCTTCTGAGGAAGCATTCGGCCTGCTCTCCGCGCACTTTCAACTCTTTCCAAGTCTTGGATGGTGTTACTCTTATAACTTCCAAGATATCAATGGATAGGTTGTTGTGACAGGTTTGGAGGATGAAGTCCTCTGTGACCGGATCTCGGCAATTCATCGCCTTATTCTAGAAGCGTTTGACGAAGTCGTCGACTATCTCTTTGTCTTCCTGCTTCTCCTCAAAGAGCATCCTAATTGATACCTCAGTGTCATCATCAAATAAATTACCCAGGAATGATCTTTCCATGTCGTCCCAGCTGTTGATGCATCCAGGCTTGAGATAGCGGTACCAATCAAAGGCAGCCCCGCGAAGGGTGCCAATGAATGACCAGATCATCAAATGCTCGTTGCCAGATATCACTCTCAAGTAAGACTTAAAATAAATCAAGTGTTGAGTAGGGGAGCCCTTCCCGTCAAACGGCAGGAAGTTGATCAGGTTAAACTTCGCTGGATACGGGATCGACTCCCACTCTCTCGGGTAGGGACACGGAATACCGGTCTTCTTTACCTCTCAAGTAGACATCAGAGCGTTGATTTTGCTCTCGAGGTCTTTCATCTTTTCGTCCTCGTTTGTATCATGTTTTGGACGATTTCAGAGAGAAACAACACGGCCACCCCCGGCATTATCATCTTTGGTGTGACCACCCCCAGCGTTGTTGTCTTCAGTTAGGCCACCCCTAGCATCTTGGTCAATGGGAGGGTTATCAGCATTGAGGTGCTCGTCCATGTCTGAATCGCCACCTGCCCGATAGATATTGTTGTAATGATAAGATTTGCCAATCTGATTAGACAAAGCTCGAATCTGTTGGTCATGCGTTTCCCTCATCTACTTCATAGCCATTTCTATTTCAAAATTAAAATTCTCTCTCTACTTGGCCAGAGCGTCTTTAAGGATTTTGGTTATTTGCTCGGCATTGATCATGAACGCCTCACAAGATTATCCCGGGCTAGATACCGTATTGTCAGAAGCGACTACAGAGTTGGCATCTGATGCTTCATCATATGAGGATAATCCTCTATTCATCCTCTGATAGTCCCTACGTCTAGTAGTTCTCATGCGTAACCGAGTTATACATTGGGATACGTCCGAAAAATGTCTGGGACTGAAACTTCGCGTTGACTTTCCTTTATCGACCATATTGATAGTGACTTCTGGGAGTTCGTCATCTTGCATAGCTGATCTTTTTCTACGGAAATGCTTTGGCTTAGACTCGGACATTTTGGTGGAGATCCTTTTAAATACCGAGACCCTCTGTGGAGCGATCTTGGGACAGCTACACGCTGATAATACTGCTCTGATTAGTTTGGCACATGGACAATGGAAGTCCGTCTCCCGAGTATCTCTCTTTTGAGATTTATTCGTACCCCCAGTCTGATAGTACAACTCATTGACATGATCTCCAGAGCAACCTATCGTGTGCTGGCACAACTTCCCAGGTATAACGTTATCATCGTCAGACGAATACATTTCCTTTTGGGGATATAATGCTTTGTTAGCGTCTTCAAGAGTCACACATTTAGAGCTACGTCTTTGTGAGCGTGGGACCTCAACGGTCTCTTGGACTTCGAACCGTAGTCCGATGCGGTCGGTTACTAGAAATTTCCCTTTATGAGAAGGATTCGTATTGTTATGAGGGTGTGTGCGACCCCCAGTTCGTTGAGTTTCTCGGGGTTCATTCATAGGGCCTAAGCGTTCTTTAATCGAAACTTTACCTCGATCCTCGTGCAAATGACTCAAGCAATCTGCCATCCTCTTCTTGAATCAGGATAAGTCCACACTGTCGTGGGGCTCCACCAGAGGTGCGGGATTCATCGAGACAAGAATAGGGGCTATCAGAGACTCAAAAACGGTCGCGGGAGGTGAAATTCCTACAAACAGGGGTGACTGGCTCGGGGCTGGCACGAGCTCTCTTTGATAAAGTGAGCGCGCCTCCAGTGACTATCTCCTTGATTGAGGAGGAGTCCAGATCTGCAGATCCAACCTCGTTTGAGGCCGGAGGGGAGTTGTAAGGTGAGATTGCAGCAGTATCGGGGGCCTTGATCTTTCCGCGCTTGCAAGGTATGGAGGATCTAGAGGAGAAGGACGACAGATACTTCTCGAACTTGGCTTGGTCGAACTCGGCTTGGTCGAACTCGTACTCGACTTCTATGTCAACCGGGATCTGGATCCGATGTTGCGACACATCAGCCTTCGCAGAAAGGCTGTTGGCTCCCACTGTGGTCGCCAGTTTGTTTCCATCAAAAGTTGTCATTTTTATTATTGTCAAACCTATTACACCGTTTATCGATTACAAGTTCAAACTGGAAGAAAAATCAATCTTTTTATAAGATCTTCTTACACAATGAAAATGTAAAAATTATAACTTTATCCAACAAAACGCAGCAGTAGTTTATCTCCTGTTGTTTTGCGTGGGATCTTTGCCTGTGCCGGGGACGCGTTATTCCATGGACCGTTGCGGATCAGATCCGGTTGACAAGATTAACTAATGCTCTTGTTTCACGAAGGAAACAATCGCATCAGTGACAATCATGACCAAGCAAGATTGTGACTCTTCTCGAGATTAAAACCAAGTTTAATCCGGAGGAAAGAGGGGGGAAGAATCTCGAATCTTTCGAAGGCTTTTTCTTTATGAAAAAGTTCGCCAAGATTCGCCAATTCTCCTCTGAAATTTGTAGTCTACTGTTCAATTCGACAGCACCTCACCCTCTGATTTCAGATCCTCCCCAATGAAGATACTGGGCTTCTATTTATAGGCTTTTGTTGTCGTGTTTTCTGATAAGATTAAGTATTTTGGCGTCATCTGTAGTAGATAACCGTCCAAGCGTACTTAAGGATAACTTCAGAACAATTGGGGAGGCTCTGGGATGAAAGAATCCTTAAAAAATATCGAAACTCATGTTTTGTGAAGTTTTGGTTCTAACTCTCTTGTCCGATCTCGGAATAAGTTAATTCAAGATGTGTTGGAATGCTGACGAAAAGACTTACAACTTTTGTCTTTGAGTTTCTTCAGATTCAAATTGTATTATGGCAGAAATATCAATTCTTTGTGCGAGCCCCCAAATGGTGGCTCGCAGCCTTGCGAGCCAGTTCGTACCATCTCGGGTATTTTGGCTCTAACTCTCTGGTCCGATCTCAGAATGAGGTGATTCAAGATGTATTTGAAAGCTGACGTAAAGACCTATAACTTTTGCCTTATGAGTTTTTCCAGAATCAAATCTCATATGGCCGAAATATCAGTTATTTTTGCGAGCCGCCAAATGGTGGCTCGGAGCTGTACGAGCCACCAAATGGTGGCTCGCAGCCTTGCAAGCTAGTTCGTACTATATCGGATATTTTGGTTCTAACTTTCTTGTCCGATCTCGGAATGAGATGATTCAAGATGCGTTGGAAAGCTGACGAAACAATCTACAACTTCCAATAGGCGATCCATGCATGGTGTGAGCGAGTCACACATTGTGTTTCGCCCCTTTTGGGCAAAACACAACTCCTAGGTGATTTGTTTTGCCAATTCGTGTGTCATGTTGACTCGTACGTTTTAACGATTCGCTTTATACGTTTACCAGCATCGGATAATCTCTCTTGACTCGGATAATGATGTTCATCGTCTTCTCTTCGTCTCGAACTATGTTCGGGGACCTATAGGCAATTTTTGATGCCTACAGCGTGGACTTGTCCTGTTTCAAGATGAGGAGGGTGGATCGCCTAGGTCATTTGCATGAGGATCGAGGTAAAGTTCTGATCAAAGAAAGCTTGGGCCTAGTGAATGAACCTCGAGCAACTCAACGAGCTGGGGGTTGCACACGCCCTCATAACAATACGAAGCCTTCTCATAAAGGGAAAATTTCAGTAACCGACCGCATCAGACTGCGAGTCAAAGTCCAAGAACCCGTTGAGGTCCCACGCTCACGAAAGAGTGGCTCTAAACGTGTGACTCTTGAGAACGCTAACAAGGCAGCAAGCCCTCAGAAGAAAACGTGTTCGTCAGACGACGGCGTTATACCTAAGAAGTTGTGTCAACGCGCGGTAGATTACTCCGGTCATCATGCCGATGAGTTGTACTATCGGGCTGGGGGTACATTCAGATCTCGAAAGAGAAATACATGGGAGATGGACTTTCAATGTCCATGCGCCAAAATTATCAGGGCAGTATTATCAGCATGTAGCTGCCCTAAAAACGCTCTATAGAGGGTCTCGGTATTCGAGAGGATCTCAAACGGAATGGATAAATCCAAACCAAAGCATTTTCGCCAAAAACGATCGGTCGTTCAAGGTGACGAACTTCCAGAAGTCATGATTAATATGGCTGATAAGGGAAAGTCGACTCGACCTTCTAATTCTGATCCGCTCATATCGTATCATCTAACCCGATTGCGATCGGGAACTATTAGACAAAGGGATTATCAGAGGATTAATAGGGGATTATCCTCGGATGATGAAGCATCAGATGCCAACTCTGCGATCGCTTCTGATAATACGGTATCTAGCCCAGGATAATCCCGTGACGCACTTATGATCAACACCGAGGAAATGGCCAAAATCATCGAGGATGCTTTGGCTAAGCAAAAAGAGAACTTCAAGTTCGAATTGGAAATGACCATGATGTGGATGAAGGAAGAGCATGACCAACAGATTCAGGCTCTGTCCAATCAACTTGGTGAATCTAGTCGTCGCAACATTGCTAACCAAGCAGGCAGTGATTCAGATGTGGATGAACATATCAATGCTAATAACCCTCCTGTTGTTCATAACGTTAGGGGTGGCCCCACTGAAAACAACGACGCCGGGGGTGGTCCCACCGAAGATGACAATGTCGGGGGTGGCCGTGTTATTCCTCTTAGAAATCATCCAAAGCATGATACAGATGAGGACGAAAAGATGAAGGACCTCGAGAGTAAAATCAACGCTCTGATGTCTGCTCGAGAGGTGAAGAAGACCGGTATTCAGTATCCTTATCCAAGAGAGTGGGAGTCGATCCCGTATCTAGCGAAGTTCAACCTGATCAACTTCATGCCGTTCGACGGGAAGGGCTCCCCCACTCAATACTTGATTTATTTCAAGTCCCACTTAGGAGTGATATCTGTCAACGAGCCTTTGATGATCCGGTCATTCGTTGGCACCCTTCGTGGGCTTGCCTTCGATTGGTACCGTCGTCTCAAGCCTGGAAGCATTAACGGCTGGGACGACATGGAAAGCTCATTCCTCGGCAATTTCTTCGATGACGACGCCGAGGTATCCATCAGGACAGTCTTTGAGGACAAATAGAAAGATGAAGAGACGGTCGATGACTTCATCAAGCGCTTCCGAAATAAGACGATGAATTGTCAAGATCCCGTCACAGAGGACTTCATCATCCAAACCTATCATAACAACCTATCCATTGATATTTTGGAAGTTATGGAGTATCACCGTCCAACACCTGGAAAGAGTTGAAGGTGCACGGAGAGCAGGCCTAACGCTTCCTTAGAAGAAAGAAAGCCGAAAGAAGCCAACCGACGGCTAATCCTTCAAACTCAAAATTTGTCTCCCGTGGTAAGGGGAAGGCACCTGTAGCAGTTGTTGACGTTAATCAGACGTCCCAACAACAACCCCGAAGACAGCACAAGACTTCGGATCTGAGACTCCAAAAAGAGTACTCCTTCAAGGACGAAGACGTTCCAGCCATTTTCGAATCCCTCCTTGAGAACAACAAGATCAAGCTATCACCTATCGCAAATCAGGAGGAAGCTGACAATACTGCAGATCCAAAGTACTGTGTGTACTACAGAAGGATCCTTCACCCTACCAAGGCTTGCTTTGCTCTTAAAAATAGCATCCAAACATTGGTTGAAGCTGGCGTCATAACGCTAAATTAAGCCGAATGCACACTCCGAAGAGTATACGAGTATAAACTGCTTCTCAATCCTCCAACAGGTGCATGAGGATAAACTACCCCATGCATACTCCAACAGGTATATGAGTCTAAACTGTTTTCTTTCTTTCACGGGAAGTTCCTGTAGAGTGCCATGCCTAGTATTCTTAAGGATAACCCGGTCATCCAACTAAGTATAATGTTAGACCTGGTTTCGCAAAGGAAGCTGGGGATGGATGATTCATGTAACGGGAAGTTTCCGAAAGAATGCTATATGGTATATTCTTAGGGATAAGCCGGTCACTACAAAGAAGTGATAAATGAGAAACTCCCACTCTGACTCTGAATGTTCAAGGGTGAAACACATCTCATTGTCGGGATCAATTCCACCAACTTCCAAGCACTCTTTTGTGTTAAAAAATGATTTGATCACTTTGTTGGATCAATCTTCCCTCACAAAAAACTCCCACTAGTGTTTGATGATTCACAATCTTCCACCACAAAATCCCTCACTGATCAAATTAATTAATGGTGGGTCCACTAAAATTCTTCCTGGTTTAATCCACTCAAACTCCCGATGTGTCTGTGCACTCAACACTCTCATTGTTAGAGTCCAGATATGATGCTTGGAATTTTAGTCTGCTAATCTTTGACAATTGTCAAACCCCTTTATGTTAAGTCCTTATCACTTGACACTAAGAACCCCTACTGAGTGATTTTTATAAGTCAACACTCCCACTGTGATTTGTACTCCCACTCCCACTATCCACTCATTCAAACCTTTCTATAGTTAGGACCACAACCAAAATCCTCTCTCGATTCTTTCCATGAACGAGAGGTCTACAAATTGAACGATCAAACCTTTAAACAGTTAGGATCGTCTCAAACCCCCATTTGGTCAAACCTTCCTACAGTTAGGACCACTACCAAAATCTCCTTTCGATTCCTTCCATGAATGAGAGGTCCACTTTCAGATCGAGTGACCAAACCTTCCTACAGTTAAAGTTGCCTCAAACTCCTACTTGGTCAAACCTTTCTACAGTTAGGGCTAGAACCGCAATTCACCCTCGATAGACGAGAAACCCACATTTAGCTCGGTAATCAAACCTTCTGACATTTAGGATTATCCGAATCTTTTTTATGCTCGGAGTGGAGATCCCACTCTTAGTTTTACCTTCCCGGATTCTTGAAGTGGAGATCCCACTTTGAGTCTCTTTTGCAGTAAGAGATAGAATATAAAATTCTTCCTCTCCAGCATCGCGTTCGTCTTTGCCCCAATAGAAGACACCATCTTTCAACTCCATAATCCGTGTCTTACACGCGCGAGGAATTTTATCTCGAAGCCTAAGTAGGGATAAATTAGCGCCTAACACGCGTTGCCGGTTAGTCTTTTGCCGTAAAAACGACAAAAGCCCACATATTCGACATTGTGACAAGTTGTTATTAATAACACCATAATCCATGTCTTACACGTGTGGGGAATTTTATCCCGAATCCTAAGAACGGATAAGTCAATGCTTAACACGCGTTGCCGGTTTAGTCTTTCACCGAGTAAAAAAGACACCAGAATCTAAATCTGGGGAATTTTGTCCCAAAACCTAAGTAGGGATAAGTCAGCACCTGACACATGTTGCCGGTTAGTCCTTGACCATAAAAAGGACAAAAGCCCACATATTCGATATCGTGACAGGTTGTTATTAATAACACCATAATATGTGCCTTACACGTATAGGGAATTTTATCACGAATCCTAAGAAGGGATAAGTCAACGCCTAACACGCATTGCCGGTTTAGTCTTTCACCGAGTAAAGAAGACACCAGAATCCAAGTCTGGGGAATTTT
Organism: Asparagus kiusianus; assembly: GCA_022839385.1. Taxonomy (NCBI): domain Eukaryota; kingdom Viridiplantae; phylum Streptophyta; class Magnoliopsida; order Asparagales; family Asparagaceae; genus Asparagus; species Asparagus kiusianus. The sequence continues at coordinate 28,683 of BQKN01053861.1, read as the reverse complement.
ATCCTGGATCCTAAGAAGGAAAAGTCAGCGTCTAACACGCGTTGTTGGGTAGTCAATTCAAAGTCAACTCAACAACACGAGCCAAAACCAACTCATCAGTTTCGATTCGAGACTTCGACAACAGCCAGACGATAAATACAGCGCCAGAGGAATTTCAGCAATTCGTCAAAATATTGAATAGACTAAAAATTGAAGAAGTCAAGAATTGAAGCCAACCATAGGTCCTTTGACACCGACTGAAGGTGGGGCCTATCACATCTAAAGTATTTCAGACTCCTATATAAAGGAATGAGGCTGAAACACTTTGGAGGGGGTATCTGTAGGCGTCTGAAAATGCCTATAGGTTCCCGCATGCAGCTCGAGATGAAGAGGAGATGATAAACGTCATCATCCAAGTCGAGAAGGTTTATTCGAGTGGCTCGCGTCCTCACCGGCCACCGCCAAGTAGCCCGTACGCTCATCGGCCATCAGAATGGCAAAACAAGTGACCTGTGCACTCACCGGCCACCTCCAAGTGGCCCGCGCACTCGTCAGCCAGCTCCAGGTGGCCCGCGCACTTGTTAGCCAGCTCCAAGTAGCCCTTATGCTCATCGGCCACCAAAACGGCAAACCAAGTGACCCGTGTGCTCACCGGTCACCTCCAAATGGCCCGCGCACTCGTCAGCCAGCTCCATGTGGTCCGTACACTCGTCAGCCAGCTCCAAGTGGTCCACACACTCATCGGCCACAAAAATGGCAAACCAAGTGACCCGTGCGCTCACCGGCCACCTCCAAGTGGCCCGCGCACTCATCAGCCAGCTCTAAGTGGCCCGTACGCTCATCGGCCACCAAAACGGCAAACCAAGTGGCCTGCATGCTCATCGGCCACCTCCATGTTACCGAAACGCATAAAACGAATCGGTGAAGCGTACAAGTCAACGAAACGACAAAATATGCGTAACGACGTAACAAGTCAAAACCCGGAAAACCAGAATAGCCGCTGGCGGCCGAGTTGTACCAAATTGACCTCGGTCAGAGCCAGTGGCTCGGCCACCAAATGGTGGCTCGGCCAACACCGAGCCACCAAATGGTGGCTCGGCCAAGGTCGAGCCACCAGAGGGTGACTCGCGCAGATTTTATCTAAAAACGCATTTTTTTGGGTTTTTAATGGGTTTTCACGGGATTTCTTTTGTTCCAGAGGTTCCTAACTGCCTAGATATCATTTCCAAACGTGGTTACACGGTTATTATCTGAAGATAAGGCTGAATCCATCATTCTTATCCGAAAACCCCCCAACTGAAGCCTATAAATACATGCCTGAGGGCTCATTTCACAGGAAAAAATAATCAAGAGGGGGAGGTGATGCTGGTTTTGTGAGTACATTGCCACGAATTTCAGAGAGGGTTAGCTAGATCTCGGCGATCTCCTGTGCATAAAGAGTGAATTTCGAGAGATCTAAGACCCTTACCCCTTTTCCTCTGGATCAAGCTTGGTCTTGATCTTAAGAAGAGTCGTAATCTCGCTTGGTCGGGATTACCACTTCTGCAATTACTTCATTCGTGAAGTGGGAGCTTTGATTAACTTTTTCTGTTAGCCGGATCTGATCTGCGGCGGTTCACGGACTAACGCGTTCCCGGCACAGGCGAAGTTCCCACGTAAACAATAGGAGATAAACTGCTGTTGTGTGTAGTTTGACAAGAGTTATAATCTTTTATTTTCATTGTATAAGGAGATCTTATAAAAAGTTCGACTTTTCTCTTTTTTCGAACTTGTAATCGATAAACGGTTGGCAATGAAATCAACTTTTGACACAAACACACACAAAACCAAAGAAATTAAATAAGACTCACCTCATGCGAGCACGAGCAAAATACTTGTATTTAATTAAGTACAATTACAATTTACCCCTACTTGTGTTCATGTTCTTAAATTGTTGCATTACAGCATCATTCGGAATACCACTATATACATCTCTTTTAATGTACGTTACTCAGCTATCGTTCATCTACCGATCTAGCATTCAATTTCAAAGAAGATTCTTTACAATTTTCATTACAAAAGATGACTCTTCACAAAACCCGCTTTAATTGATAATATCAAAACTAACCCAATAAGCAAATGTAACAATGAATACACAAGTCTTTTCTTCCTTTTCTTTCGTCTCAAGCAATGCAGGGCTACTATTTCCTTCACTTTAAGAAGCTTTTAATTAGAGCACCATCAAGAATTTAAGTTTTAAGTTGATCTTAAGACAGACATTGACTAGCTATTTAATACATTGGATCTTGGGGTTCGGTCATATAAGGCTTGGCTCATTAGAAAAATCATGTCATACTCTTTATAAAAGTGTGAGTTTGAAAAAATATTTTATAGTCAATATTAACCTTGACATATGCAACTTGATAGAAATTACCAAGCTTTGATTCATAAACAAGCTCAACATTCAAGATTACCCCAGCAGAAGTTAGAGTCCACAGATAGCTATTATGTAACACATGACGACAGCAATGACAACTTCATACCGACTCTTCATCACTTGGTATCCCTTGTTGGTCTAAACTTGTTGCAATCTATTATTGGTAAGTCATGAGGCTAATGTAACATTAAACTCATATGGTTATAGGGTCATAAATCTCTCATTTATATATAAAGAGAAATTGGTGAACTATTCTTAAAGGTATAACAACATGTCATGTGTCAAATCAATAGTCACACATGTCCATCTATCATGTCAGATTCTAACAATATCCTAATTAATATCATCCCATAACTGATTATTCTATCTTTAAAAATTGTTATCTTAATTGATATCTTTAAACAAAATTTTGAACAAATGCGAGATACTACTATTAATTTTCATAACTAAATAAGTAATATATAGTTAAATATTGTTATCCTAATTAATTTAGTTAGTATCATTACAAGAAGGGAACTTTGCTTAGAAGTATCTTATCTAATTACTTTTTTATACAATTCCTAATCTTACTAGATAAGTAGCAAATTTGGATCATCTTCACTATAAAAAATTAGTGAAGACACCACTACTTTTTATCCCAATCATTGATTACTTAGTAGGTGATTGTGATACATTCTAAATCTAACATTCACCATACTCCGTGTATTGCATTCATTCCTAATTTGTACTCATAGAAAAAATATTAACTACCCATTATATAATCAACGGTTATGATTAAGTGTGGTCTCTCAACTACTTTTGGTAGTTGAGAGTCTAAATACATAAGTTGCTTCCTTTAATAAGGTAGGCCATGTGTTTCAAATGACAATCTAAATATAGTAGTCTTTAACTTTTGTAGATGGAGCTGATCACTACCACGTAATGGGTCTATGGGGATGGTTATTCGAGGACGGTTTAAAACAGTCCCCTTAGCTGTCTAAGGAAACGGTTTTGTAACGATTCCAACCGTCACAATAGAGTCTAAGACAACATTTTAAAATAAAGCGTTGGACTTGAGCTAGGCTTGCGAATAAATTCTGTAATGAGGTGAAGGGATCATGGGCTTTACGTTGGCTCCTAAACGTTCAACGAAAAAACAGTTATATTTTTCTCTCGTATGTACTAGCCGCTCTCGACCTGATCGATCAACAACAACTCCCCGAGCCGTTCTCGCCTAGCTCCAGGGTTTTCTATTCATCGTCTCCTGGACTGAACGAAATCCGCTGCCTCCCCTTCACTCCCGCGTACGACCACCTCGACTTCGTTTCCTCCTCTCGTCGACTCCCCCCTCCACTGCCTCTCCTTCACTTCCTCCCGTCCGACACCTCTACATGTTCGCCGACTTCAAGGCCGTCCCCTCTCTAGCATCCTATGATTGGGGTGCTTGTCTCTCTGTTTTTCAATCATCAAACTCTAGGGTTTCAAATTTTTTCCTTTTTTCTATATTTAACAATGTTTTTATTTAATTTTACAAATTAGGGCTTTGTTAGTTTCGGTTGATCTTTGAAAGTGGTTGAAAATTCTACACCTTTACTTGACTAGGTAAATCCTCAAATTCAAATTAGTTTATTTTCTTAATTTTGTTTAAATTAGTTTGATTTGATCATTGATGAGAGGGACTGCTTTCGACATAGCTCTTGCATGCAGGTGACTACGTTTGCCTAATTTGAGCTAAGTAATTGAGCAAATAGTAGGTGATCATGACATAATTTTTGGATGGAAAATTGCCCGTCGTAATTTATAGTTTACGACGTTTAAATAATGTAAATCTGTTTGCAATTGATTTACTTCCTAATTGTTTGTCCATGTTTGCCTTCACTGAGCTTATTATGCCAGTCCTTTTACCAAATGAGTAACGCAAGACTAATTTACCTCCTAATCGTTGTTGGCATCAGAGAAATGATTTAAGTCGATCATAATTACTTCTGCTCAGTGGATATGTGGTTGTGATTTGTAAATTTTCAATGTTGCTGGTCTTTTATTGTTTGGTTGTCTTTGAAGTGGAAGGGTGTCTTTGACTAGGAACGTTTGACCTTTGATTCCTAGTTTCCTTCAAAAGACTTTGTTACAATTTGTTACACCAGATTTCTCTTATTCACCGAGCATCTTGACTACTTAATACGCTATGCTCACTAGACTTCGACGTTTCGAATTTGATACCTAGAATTTACTTTTGGTGAAATTATGAGGTTTCTCATACGTCACAATATTTTCTTAATAATCTCTTGATGCATGACCATGTAAGCTTTCCGTAATCTTAGTTTTGCATTTCACATGCAAAATATCGGTACCTTGAAATATTGGCCTTAATGAAGGAACAATTGGAAGTTCTTGGTCAAATGATCAGTTTCTAGCTAGCATATCATGCCTATTTACTTTTGGTTTGTAGACGACAGCACATCGAGCATTTCAATTCTGTAAGCAGTACAAGAGGACCACTGAGTTCCGGAGATTATGCTAAATTATAGGAAACCATCTTGCAAACTTAAAAAAGTACGGGGGTGGAAGAGATAGGCCTGATCTGACAGCTCCCGAAAGTTTGCATCTTTACTTAGATACAAGAGTAGAGCAACTCAAGATATATAACGACAGATTTGTCTCTATGGCAGGTTTGTCATGCAGCAACACCATGCTTTATGTGTTTGCCAAGTGAAGTCTCTTTCTTGTTGTAGCATGATCGCTGTTGTTGTCATGCAGGATGATTTCCGCCCTGTGGAGGATATTCATGGTTTGATGACCATGTTGAAGAAAACCCCCAAGCCTTCCTTGATGGTTGTATACTATGCTAAGCTAACAAAGATATATATATTGGGTTGCGGGTAATCACCTTTACCATGTCTATGCATGGCTGAAGCTCTTCACTTTTGCAGAAAAGCTACAACACAAATTTGACACAAAAAGACTTGCAACTGATAGCATCGTCAGTTTTATTAGCCGCACTTTCAATGACTCCATATGACCATAAGTATGGAGCTTCACATTTGGAACTTGAAAATGAGAAAGAGGCAATTTTTGCATGTCTAGTTTGATTGGATTTAATCCATATCCTAAAAGAGAGAGTACTAGAGAACTTGTAGGTTACTTTCAGTTTGCTCCATTTACTTATTGTATCAGTATCTGTAAGATTTCGCCATTATAACATATAGGATACTTATACTTTTGCAGCTTAATTTCACTCTCATCGCTCCTCAACGAATTCGTATGATTCAAAACATACATGCTACTTTTTAATATGCATATGTTTAGTTTCTTTTACTAGATTGAGTAGTATTTTCCTATTTTGTTTCTGATAGCTATACTGCATTTACTTATCTTGTAATACATAAACATAAGGGGTTAGCAAATGTAGAGCTGTCCTAGACGATGACCTGATTTTAATACTGGATGATAGATTATTTCTGTGCCCAGTTGACTAGCCTTACCATAATGTAATTCTTGAAACATGAGAGCCTCTGTTTCTTCGTTTTGTATTTTCAAGTATTAGTCTATATTGTTGGTTTATTACTAGATTAAGATTACATTGCATTATTGTAGAATTTGATTTGTGAACAACAGGATTGGTGTTAGTGGCATGCAAATATGCAATTCAATGAACATAATGCTATGTGCCATGTTTTCCAATGGCCCGTTTCTGTAATTGTTCCTATGATTTCCTTCACAAGCTATTGGATTGTGATGAATATTAAAGTATATTCTCCTTAACCTTCAATGTTTTGAGTTTTTGTGCAGTGCTGATAATTGAAAAATATCTATATATACCTAAATGTCTACAATAGTGTCGAATATTTCGTCATAATAGTGCTCGAAATCATGATCGTCCTCGCTCATCTAGAAGTAGTCATCATCCAAGAAATGAGGTAGTCTCTTCTATTGTTATATCTTTCTTTTTCTTTTTTGTGTATATGTTAGTGATTTGGACTAGTTGCCTCCTTGGTTTGTGCCCATCATTCGATGGGTTTAGTCATGACTTGAAAAATAACTAATTAATCAAAAAAAATCCTAACCAATAAACATGCTAAAATCTTCATTATTCTATATATTGCTGTCCTAATGCAATCAGAAAAACTTAAAATAAATTTATTTGAAGCTTATTATGAGAGATGCTCAGTAAACATATGCAACGTAATAGAATTGTCAAGGCTTGATTCACAAACAAGCTCAATACTCATGATATGAATCTGTGCTCACTACAGTAGAAGTTAGAGTCCACGGATGGCTACTGCAAAACACATGACGATAGCAATGGCAACTTCATACCAGCTCTATATCACTTAACATATCTTATTGGTCTAAACTTGTTGCAATCTATTATTGGTGCGTAATGAAGGTTTAATGCAACAAGAAACACATGTGATCATATGGTTCCCATACCTTTTTGGCTGAAGCTATCGCCTGTGCCATCTAGATCCTGAACCAATGTCTAACTCAAATTCTTCATAATATCACTCTATAAGAAGCCTAGAGTGGTTATAAACCTAATGAGAGAAACTTTAAGGTATTCGGCAATATCGATTATGTTCATATTCTAGAATATAAAAGGAGAAACTCAACGAGAGGAGTATCCCATGTGTTTTCATCGGGAGGAGTGAAGGGGTGGCAAATGGGTCGACCCGACCCGACCCGACCCATATAAAATTTGACCCGACCCGTATAAGTGTGACCCGACCCGACCCGTTTAATAAATGGGTTAATGTGACCCGACCCATTTATCAAACGGGTTACCCAACCCGACCCATATAACCCGAATGACCCGTTTAATAACTTATGGTTTTTTTCATTTACTTGAATAATCAAATCTGTAAATCCGAATGACCTATTTAAATTGATATTACTGAAAAAAGGTTCAGATGAAAAAATTCATCCGTGCAACATTTAATGCATAATTGCAGAGGCATAAACCATACTGTAAAAAGAGCATTACTTCACTATAATTCAAAACTCTTTACAAGCTAAAAAAGAAAGAACTATATGATGAATCTAAAATTTTCACATTATTGCAGAGAAACCCTGGAAGCGGTGAGGAAATTCTGATACAAGAAAGTAAGATCACCAAAAGGGAAGATTCGGGAGTAGATAAATAAAAAGGCAGAGACTATAAGGTGCAGAACTACAATACTGCTTCTCATGAAAAAATAAAACAATGCAAACTTGAGTTACAAGTTCCAACAAAGCAGCAGCAAATAAAACAACGCTTTCAGAAGGCAACAAAACCAACATCAAGACCGAGTTTTTCACAGCCTTTTCGAAGAACTTGGTTATGCAGTCCTTCCTCTGTGCATTCCTCTGTACAGGTTTCAGTGACTCCAATCCTTTCACAAACTTTGTTCGTTGCCGACACGTATTCTTGATTCGTAAAAAGATTCAGCTTTTTTCCTCTGTGCAGGTTTCAGTGACTCCAATTCTTTTGGTATTAACTGACAGATTACTTACAGGGAAGAAGATATATGGAAACACACAAATTAACCACAATTCTCCCGCTTCTATTGCTTTTTCAAGCAAATTGCTTCTATTGCTTTTTCAAGCAAATTGCTCCACTCATCTTTACAACCATCATACGCCAGCCAAGTGAAATCCTCACTAATACCAAAAGAACAAGCAGCAAGAAACAGCACGGTACTACAAAGTGATCATACTTTGCAATTACCACACAAGCATGCTATCAGCTTTGCCGCATATCAGCGAGATCTCTCGGACATTCCTAAAATACAAGGTTTTCCCAAATTGCAACATTCAGGACGTGGGTGAACGAAAGTGGCATCTAAAACTCACAAGCATGACATAGACCTGAAATAGCAAACACGATCAGCGGAGTCATTTTACAAGTGCGGCTATATATGGACACAACTTTCAAGAGGAATTACTTTAGCAGGAGGATATGCATCCAAGAAGTGTAGGATATGCATCCAAGAAGTGTATGACAAATATTTTAAATTAAAACATATATAGTATAATTGAGTACATGTCTAAATAAATGTATGCATATATCCAAGAAGTGTCCATGAAGTTTGGATACGGTACATATCAGGTACAGGTGCGGCTTAGTGATAGAAGTATCCAGGTAACCTAGATTACATATAGTCTAGTGTGGTGATAAGCACAAAGAAGTATCATGACCATGCTGTTCAAATCGATATGCATAATATTTCAGGGAACAAAATATGTATATGAGGCCCTACCTTGGTGAGCTAGGGGAAAACATAAGAGGCCAATTGACAGCAACTTGCTTTACTGCCAATTTTTTTTTTGGGGGGGGGAACAAAAACTGATGAAATTATGTCAATTGCGGTCGCACAAGATTTGTGAAAGTGATGCAATATGTTGCCTGACAATCAAGTCATCTACAAACAAGAAAGTTTACGAAGGCGAATAGGATTCTGAAGTGAAAATTATTATGTATTCCTCTGTAAATATTATTAAAATGCTGATGGCTGACAGGACCATTGTGTATGCGCTCTTGTGTAAAATCTAGGTTCTTTTAAGATTTGCCTAATTCAAGTATTCATTATGATGCTCCATATCCATGTCCATAGCTCAATGTTACTGTTAAATGAATCTCACGAAAGGAATTGATAGAATGCAACCATAAAAATAGGTAGTAGTGATATTACCTTTATATAAAGCTCGTGAACCTCTTGGAAGAAGCTTTTTATTCCATCCTCATTACGCAGATCATGAAGCAACATCAATCTAGTGTGTATGGCATGGTAGGTCAAAGAAAACAAAAGATTGTTGAAACTATATATTGCATTTTAGATAGTACAATTACACCTTTTAGAACTACAAAATACTCTTAATGTGGAGACTATCAAAAGAATATGAGTCATCTACGAAGTATAGTATAAAGAGACAATTTCTACAGAACTCTCTATTTGTTTAGTGTCTGTGTAAACATCAATACTTTCTTGTATTTGTGTGAGTGCATGCATTTGTTCATTTGGAGGATCTTTTACACAGTATGTATCATAATTAGCAACATCACTTCAGAATAAACTCGAATTCGACTGTCACTCTCATACATTCTGCAAGGATATAAGAATAAACATATACATAACCTAGACTCTACATAAACTTCTTCTTTCTGTCATATGAGTGCAAAAAATATTTTTAATGTAGTTCACAATTGTGTCCAAAACTATTTGAGGTCCACCAATATTCAGAAACTCTTTGGACATTAGAAGTATATCAAGCTTTATTTATTCTAGAGACATTTAATACTTATAGAAGAATGAGTACATTTCTAGTTATGTCCTGTCAATATTACAAAGCAATTAAACATTTTTATGTCAACAAAATCCAAGGAAAAAAAGTGAAACACTACAAGCAGAGAAGAATTGTACAAGCAGAGTATGCTATTACGTATATTCTGGTATAAGGCAGCTCATTAGATTCCTCAAAAAAGGGGCACTAAATTCCCAAAAACCGGCACTAAATTCCTCAAAAAATCAACAAAATTGCAATCACAAAATCAAGCTAGATCTTATTCTCCTAATTTTAACCTAGAATTTAGAAATCGGGGCTGAAAATTACCTGTCTAGGGTTTCTGATCTGATCCTTGAGCACTTGAGAGAAATTCGAAGGTGGCGCTTGCCCTCGAGGAGAGAGGAGATAACAGGCCTTCAGGAGAGAAGAGATCCAAGATGATGCTCGAGCTTCAGGCGAGAGGAGATCAAAGGTGGGGCTCGAGCTTGAGGAGAGAGATCGGAGATGAGCTTGAGGAGATGAGCTCGAGGGTAGAGATCGGAGATGAGCTTGAGGAGAGAGATCGGAGATGAGCTCGGGTAGAGATCGAGGCGATGAGTTTTTTTTCGGAGACGAAGGGCTTCGTTTGAGAGATGAAGCGTCTTGGGTCGGTGTTATACGGGTTAGCTGATTGGGATATACGGGTCAGGCGGGTCAACCTAATTTACCCATCTAATAAATGGGTTAGTTTGGGTTGACCCGTTTATGACCCGACTCATATAACTCAACCCATACCCAATATAAACGGGTCGGGTCGGGTCGGGTCGGGTTAATGGGTCGGGTCATAAATTGCCACCCCTAGGGAGGAGTATCCCATGTGTTTTCATCGGGTTTGATTCAAGAACCAAAGGCTACAAGATGTATGATCCATGTGGCAAGAAGTTTCTTGTGAGCTGTGATGTGCAAATTGATGGGGAGAAATCATAGGATTGGAGCAAGGGAGAGACTTGTAGCTGCCCAATCACTTTCATTAATGAAGAGGTAGAGATCAAGAGATATCAAGAAAGATGCTGCAGACATGCTCTATTGACATCCAGTCCACCATCGCCGACCACACCTCAATCGTCAACTTCTCCATTATCATCAACATCATCATCATCAAGCCCACAACCTTGAAAGTTTAGGAGTTTGAGCAAGTTGTATTAGGTGACCGAAAATCAAGATGATTTAACATTATTTTGTTTATTCATTAGTTTTGTGAGCCTCTAGACTTTAAAGAAGCAGTTTGAGAACAAAGATGGAGATCAAATTTGGATGAAGAAATCAAGGCAAGAATAGTTATGAACCTCTAGAAAAGAATGCAGTGACACAACACAAGTCGGGATAAGTTGAAACTTACCTTGTTTGAAAGGAGAAGTTGAAAGGCAAATGGCGAGATTAATTAGCTGCGAAAGACTACAAGTCAAATGGGTGTTCAAAGAGAAGTCAAATGGGTGTTCAAAGAGAAAATGACTTTGAAAGGAGAAGTTGAAAGGCAAAGGGTGAGATTAACTACAAAAGACTACAAGCAGAAGGCTGGAGTTGATTATGACAAGGTATTCTCTCACATTTCTCGTCATGAAACTATAAGACTGATTATTGCCTTAGCAGCTCAGAACAAATGGTTGATCTATCAACTAGATGTGAAGTCAGTATTTCTAAATGTTATTCATAAAGAAGAGGTTTATATTAAATTGGCTACATTGAGTAAGGAGAAGAATCAAAGGTGTTGAAGCTGAAGAAAACTCTTTATGGCCTGGAACAAGCATCGTAAGTTTGGAATAGCAAAATTGATGAATATTTATCAGCTAATGATTTTACTAAATGTCCTTATGAGCATGCCTTGTACACTAAGGTGAACAAATATGGAGATGTTCTTATTCTATACTTGTGTGTGGATGATTTAATCTTTATAGGGAATAATTCACACATGCTTGAGGAGTTCAGAAGCTCAACGGTTATGAATTTGAGATGACAGTCATCGAACTCTTGTTGTACTATCTTAGTGATAATCAAAATTCTATTGCATTTATATACCCTCCTTATCTATCTTATTTAAATAAATATGTTATTAATAACATGTTTTATCTTAATTTACAGGTTAATGAAGAATTAAGGAATAAGAGCTAAAAGAGAACTCAAATTTCCTTATTTTTTTAATCTCTTATTGAAGCACGGGATCAAGCCAAGTGATCTACAGAAGCAGAAGAAGTAAGGATCCATAAAAAAGGAAATCAAGCTGAATCATGCTCAAGATAATTAGCCACAATGAAATGACGATATCTCCCAATCCAGAAGGCAAAATTTAATACATAATATATGAAAATCGCCTATCTCGATGAGACAGAGCTATATGTATTTTTAAAATTATAAAATTTTAATTAGTTGGTTAAGTAATTGGTCAATTGGTTGGTCAACTGATTGGTCAATCGATAGACCGACCAATTGGTTAGTAACAAACTTGTTTTCTGGCTAAAATTTAATTCTTGGAGCCTAAGTAAAATCCAATAGTTCTTGTTGTTTGCTATAGGCTATAAATAGAGACAGAAGATGAGGGGTTTGAGTGTGAAAATTTTTATAAAAATTCTATTTGGAGAGGAGGATTACTCTTAATTGAGAAGACCTTTCAAAAATTATAACTTTGTTGCAATTAATAAAACAAAAAAAAAATTACCTCTTTATATTTTTCTTTTCTTCTCTTTATTTGATGATGAAGATGAAGATGAAGATGAAGATAAAGATGAATATGAAGGTTTGCTTTCAAGAGACTAGAACCTTCTTGTAATGTAAATTTTTTCTTTTATCTTTTATTTTCTTGTAATATTCTTTTTCTTGTTTTAGATATTTAAGGAGATAGAACCCTCTTGTTTTAGATTTATTTTGATACATTGTATAGTAGATTTAATTTCATGTCTTTATTTTTGCATTATTTTTTTACCTTTTTATTTTGTAGTATAGATTCATATTCTTGCATAGTTTAGATTTTCTTTTATGTTCTTTTCTTTTTGTTCATAGTTTAGATCTTTAATCTTTATTTTTATTTTCCTCTTTGTAGTTAGTCCTTATTTTCTTTCCCTTTCTTTTATTCTCTCTAGTCTAGATTTTATTTCATTGTTTTTTTATTTTGTAAGATGTGGAGCTAATTCTTGTATGAATTCTAGAATTGTATGAAACTAGTTTAATTTTTTTATAATTTTGTAAACTATTCTCTTCTGCCTAAAATGATTATGTTTAAAGTAATCAAATAGAGGACTAATTGGTAGAAGAAGAATTTGATAATCTATACTTATCTTTAGTGGTTTGCTAGGTTGTGCTTATGAATTCTAGAATTAAAATCTAGTTATTATTCTTTTCATGAATGTTAATTTTACTTGGATGATAACATGATAGCTTATGCTTTCCTTAAGTAGTTTGATAGTCTATGCTTAATAAATGTTGAGTAAAATGTGATAAAAAAAAGAGAATAGTTTATAATTTCTAAGTGAAATTGACTAGCAGATTCAATTCTAGATTCCTTATATCTCTGATAGAATCCTCCATCTTTAACTTTCTTGACTTTTCTCGTTATTCTTGATTTTCTTTATTTGTTTCTTGATTTTATTTTCCTCTATTTCTTCATATTTCTTTCTCCCCTCATAATCTAATTTTGTTTTATTTGCATATAGTCACAACCACTCTCCATATCTCTCCGTAGCCACTTATATCACTCCTAATTATCACACACACAACTTAATAACTAATTTTGATTATTGTAGGCGTCAAAAATTGCCTATGGGTTCTCGCACGCAGCTCGAGACGGAGAAAAGATAATAAACATTATTATCCAAGTCAAAGAGTATTATCTAACGTCGACAAAGCGTATGAAGCGAGTCGACAAAGCGCACGAACCAATGGGACGACATAATAACGAAGAAACGATCTAGTTGAAGGTTACGTTTCATTCACAAAAAGCGAAGCACCACTCGTGTCTCGTCCGTTCCAAATATATCTCACTCATGGGAAGTTGTAGAGCTCTTCTCGAGCTTTCTAACACACCTTGGATCACTTTATTCTGAGGTCGGACGAGAGAGTTAGAGCTAAAATACCCGAGACCGTTTAGGCCATTTTACACCAGCGAGACACAAAGTGTGTCTTAGAGAAGAATGTAGATTTTGACCATGACTCGCTTCGAATCTGAAGAAGATTAAAGGACAAGAGTTGTAGGTATCTTTGTTAGGCTTCCTATGCATCTTGAATCATCTCATTCCGAGGTCAGACGAGAGAGTTACAATCAAAATACCTGAGACAGTCCAAGCTGTCTCGGACATGTGCGAGACAGTCGAAGTGACTCACGCCCAAGTCAGCTCCTGACGTGTTTTCTGATAAGATTGGATTATAGAACTCTTTGGGGTCATCCATAAACATGTGGGGTTATCCTTAAATGAGTGGAATCTGTTACATAACTGAAAACCCACCTAAACGGATAATAACGGTTATTCTTCGACCCTATCTACAAACACGGCATTCCTATCCACAAACATGTTATTTAAAGTCTATAAATACACCCCTAGCATCCTCATAAAGGTAGATCTGAAGGGAACCATGAATTTCAGAGAGGAGGAAGAGATCTTGGCGAATTCCTGTGCATAAAGAGTGGATTTCGAGAGATCTAAAGCTCCGTTCCCCCATTCCTTGAGATCAGGCTTAAACTTGATCTTGAGAAGAGTCGTAATCTCACTTGGTCGAGATTATCACTTCAGTGATTACTTCCTTTATGAATTAAGAGCTCTGATTAATCATTCTGTTAACTGGATCTGATCCGAGGTGATCCACGGATAAATCCCGGCGCAGGCAAAGATCCCACGCAAACAGAGACTAATAAATAGGATCTGTGTGTTGTTTGATAAAGTTGTAATCTTTATTTTTTATTGTGTAAAGAGAACTTATTATAACGAAAGAAGTTGTAATGAGTTCCGCAATGAAGAAAATAACTTTCGACGCAAACACGCTGGTGATCACAGTGGGAGCCAACAGTCTTGTCACCGAGACTGTCGTGCCGTAACCGAAGATCAAGATCCCGATTGATTCAGAGGTCGAGTACGAGTTCGACGAAGCTAAATTTGAGGAATATTTCTCCTCGTCTTCATTAAAATCCTCCTCTCCTTGCAAGTGCGGAAAGATCACGTATTTGAAGGAAACATATTCGTCGATGAAGGCTACAAATGACTCTCCTCGCCATAACTCCTCTCCAATCAAGGAGTTATCCAATCAAGGTATGCCAACTCTGACGAAGAGGGATTGTCAGAGGCGACGCCAATGCCAAGTTCGTCAAATTTCCAAGGCATTAGAACAAGTCGATGGAGTTTGCTACTATATAGACTTGGAGTCTAGGAAGCGTCATTTAATCCAGCCGCCTTAATGGCAAGCTGCTGCTACTTCCTCCAAACCATCAACTAGAGAATGGGTCCTTATCAAAAGGACTCGTTCAACCTTGAAGCAGTGCATCCAAAAACGATGCGCACATGCCACACGTAGGCGTGCCTTTATGTGAAAAGCTCAAGGCATGCAGAAGGAAGAGGTGGCTAAAAAACCACCGAAATCCAAACAAGTCTGGGTGCCGAAGGCCGAAACAACGCCGAAATCAACTCCGTCAGCCTCTGATCCCACTCGTCTTGCTCCCGCACATTTAGTGAAGCCCTACGGCAGCATGGATCTGTCCAAATTTAATATTTCGATGAAAGATCGCCTGGAACCTCTACACAAAGATCGAGGCAAAGCTTTGGTGAATAAAACCCGAGTAGTTTCTTAGGCTGGGGGTCGTACAAACACTCCCGTCAAGTCAAAAGCCACTCAAATGTGTCTTGTCGCCTCCAAACAAACCAGAGCACCTCATTGTACGTGTTTGTGCATTGTGCATAAGAGGACTCCTGGCATTCATCGCCTGGGGGTTCGTATTGGAACCCAGGAGTATGTTAAGACTTCACGCTCGCAAGGGGGTGGTTATAAATGTGCGACTACTGATGTGACCTTAGATCATTCAAAGGAGACAACGAATCATCCTAAGAATGTCAACAGGCTCTTCATTCCCAAAAGAAAATGTGTTCGTTAAAAGACAACGTTATACTTGGGGTATCACTCCAACAAGTGATAAATTGCTCCAATGACCTGCACCATCAGGCTAGGGGTGTGAACAAATCCCAAAAGAAGGATGTCCAAGAAACTAGCTCTTACTGTCCACGTGAGAGGCTTATCAGGGTGGTGTTATCAAAATATAGCTGCCCCAGGACCATTTCACAAAGGGTCTTGATATTCGAGAAGCTTGCCACTGAAGCATCAAAGCCCAAGCCAAAATGCTTCCACGAGAGAAAATGCACCATTCATGATGATGAATTCCTTGAAGTCACCATCAACATGGTTGATAAAGGAAAATCAACATGGCGCTTGAATGATCCTAATCCTGACTTTAGCCCGAGAGGAAAAGTCAGTTTAGGAATTGCCTAACGAATGTCTCAGCTCCAGTTAGAAGCCATCGAACATAGGAATTATCCAAGGATACACAAAGGACTGTCTTTAGATAACGAGCTGTCAGACACTTGCTCCGCAGTCGCTTCAGATGACGAGCCCTCAGATACGTGTTTTGCAATTGCCTCCAACAACACAATATCTAGCATGGGGGAAGCAAGGGAGTCATTCATGATCATCCCAGATCAAGTGGCTCAAATGCTTCAAGAGGCTTTAGCTCGATAGCGAGAAGAGCTTAGAGCTGAAATGAACATGCAAATGGAGCTGAACATGTAACGGGTGAGGGAGTTACATGACCAGCAGCTTCAAGGTTTATCAAATCAGCAAGCTGAATCCAATCGCTGCACCCAGAACATCATAGTTAATAGCGATCCAGAAGTGGATGACGTCATCATTGCTGATGCACCTTCTAAAAATATTAGGAGTGGTCTAATCGCACCCCTCAATAACACTAGAGGTGGTTCAAATGCACCCCCCCTAAAAGTAAAAACGCTGGGGGTGGTCTAACTCATTCTTCTCAACGTCCTTCGAATGAAGATGTAGACGATGACGAGATGATAAAAGATCTAGAGAATAAGGTCAATGACTTAATGTCCGCTCAAAAAGTAAGGAGAACAGGCATTCCATGCCCATATCAAAGAGAGTGAGATTCAATCCCGTACCCGATGAAGTTCATCCTAATTAACTTCACACCATTCGACAGGAGAGGCTCGCCCACTCAACACTTGATTTATTACAAGTCCCACTTAGGAGTGATCTCCGGGAATGAACTCCTGATGATTCGGTCATTCGTGGGCACCCTTCGCGGGGCGGCCTTCGATTGGTATCGACGTCTCAAGCCGGGGAGCATCAATTGATGGGACAACATGGAAATCTCGTTCCTCAACAAATTCTTCGACAATGACACCAAAGTGTCGATAGGAGCTCTTCTGGATGAGAAGCAGAAGAATGGTGAATCAGTTGATAGTATTATCAAACGCTTTCGTAACAAGGCAATGAATTGTAAGGATCCTATCACAGAGGAGTTCATCTTACAGACGTGCCATAATAATCTCTCCATCGATGTCCTTGAAGTCTGGGGGTTGTCCCCTCAACCACCTGGAAGGAATTAAAACTACGTGGAGAACAGGTCGAGCGTTTCCTCAAAAGAAAGGAGCTCAAGAGGGGCCAACCAACGACTAAAGTACCTACAACTGCTAATGATATTCATCAACAGCCACCTTGGAGGCAACAATGGACTCTTAATCTGAAGTTCCGGGAGGAGTATTCTCTTGAAGATGATGAAGTTCCAACCATCTTCAAATACCTCCTCGCTAACAAAAAGATCAAGTTGCCACCTATCACAAATCAGGAGGAAGCTAATAGTACTTCGGATCCAAAGTACTGTGCATACCACAGGAGGATCCTTCATGCCACCAAGGCTTGCTTCGCTCTTAAGAATAGCATCCAAACATTGATTGAAGCTGGCGTCATAACGCTAAATTAATCTGAATCACACTCTAAAGAGTATACGAGTATAAACTGCTTCTCGATGCTCCGAAGTGTATACGAGTATAAACTGCTTCTCTCTACTCCGAAGAGTATACGAGTATAAACTGCTTCTCAATCCTCCAATAGATGCATGAGGATAAACTGCTCCCTGCATACTCTAACAGGTATACGAGTATAAACTGTTTCCTAATTTTAACGGGAAGTTTCTAGAAGAATATCGTATGTGATATTCTTAAGGATAACCCAACCATTCAGCTAAATATAATGTATTCCTCATTAGACTCAGTTTCGTAAAGAAAGCTGGGGTGGATAACCCACGTAACGGGAAGTTCTTTGAGAGTTTCATGCCTCGTATTCTTAAGGATAACCTGGTCGCTACAAAAGGGGATGCAATGTATTCCTCATTGGACCCAGTTTTGTAAAGAAAGTAAGGGGTGGATAACCTATGTAACAGAAAGCTCCTTGAGAGTGCCATGCCTGGTATTCTTAAGGATAACCCAGTTGCTACAAAAAGGGATGAATAAGAAACTCCCACTTGGACTCTAAATGCTTCCAAGAGTGAAACACATCCAATTATCGGGATCAATTTCACCAACTTCCAAGCACTCTTTTGCTGAGACAAGATTTGATCACTTCGTTGGATTAATCTTCCCTCATAAAAAAAACTCCCACTCTGTCAAACCTTCCTACAGTTAGGACCACAACCAAAATCTTCTCTCGATTCCTTCCATAAACGAGAGGTCTACTTTCAAATTGAGCGATTAAACCTTCCTACAGTTAAGGTCATCTCAAACCTCCCATTTGGTCAAACCTTCCTACAGTTAGGGCCAAAACCACAATTTACTCTCGATAAACGAGAAACCCACCTTTAGTTCGGTAATCAAACCTTCCGACAGTTAGGATTATCCGAATCTTTTCGATTCTCAGAGTGGAGAGCCCACTCTTAGTTTCACCTTCTCGGATTCCAGAAGTAGAGACCCCACTTTGAGTTTCCTTTGCAACTGGAGATAGAATATAAAATTCTTCCTCTTCAGCTTTGGAATATAGAATATAAAATTCTTCTTCTCCCACATCAAGTTTGTCTTTACCCCAAAAGAAGACCTGGAGATAGAATATAAAATTCTTCCTCTCCAGCATCGGGTTCGTCTTTACCCCAAGAGAAGACAACATCTTTCAACTCCAAAATCCATGCCTTACACACACGGGGAATTTTATCTCAAATCCTAAGTAGGGATAAGTCAGCACCTAACACGCGTTGTCGGTTTAGTCTTTCACCGATTGAAAAAGACACCAGAATCCAGGTTTGGAGAATTTTATCCCGAAGTCTAAGTAGGGATAAGTCAGCGCTTAACACGCGTTTTTTTTGTCAATGAAAAGAGATTTTATTCATTACCAAATGTAGAAATAGGGTACATCATGATACTCAATATGAGAGATATCCCACATTATGAAACAGGAAAAAAACAAGCTATTTACAGGTTACAAAATTTGTATCAGAAGCTTAAAATCCTCCGAATGATCACTGTTAAGGATAATTGACAGGACATCAATTTTTATGTCTCTGATCAATTGCTCAACACTCTTACTGTTTTGGCCAAAAATCCTTGCGTTTCTTTCTCTCCATACACTGTAAACAGTCGCTGCCAATACCATCCTCTTCACCTTATGTTTTAGTCCATTTCCCTTCAACCTGGTGTTATACCAGTTTAAAAGTATACACCAGTCACAAGACCTCTATTTAAAATGAATCCAATCCATAATTCCATTCCAAACATCTCTTGAGAAGCTACAATCGAAAAACAGATGATTTCGACATTCAGGAATAGCACCAGAGCATAATTTGCAGAGATTGATATTGATAATCCCCCTTTTCAGAAGTTTATCCTGAGTGAGAAGTCTATCATGAGCAGCTAACCAAAGAACAAAAGCATGTTTTGGAAAGCTCAGACATTCGCAAACTGTTTCACGCCATAGAACCTTATCTGCTGCTGGATACAGGGCATTATATAAGGCTGATAGCTTTAGTTTAGAATTAGTATGATAGGAACTAATTAATTGCTTCAAAATCCGTGCCTTACACGTGTGGGGAATTTTATCCCAAATTCTAAGTAGGGATAAGCCAGCGTCTAACACGCGTTGCCGATTTAGTCTTTCACCGATTGAAAAAGACACTAGAATCCAAGTCTGAGAAATTTTATCCCGAAGCCTAAGTAGGGATAAGTCAGCGTTTAACACGTGTTGCCGGTTAGTCTTTGATCATAAAAAGGAAAAAAGTACACATATTCGATATTATGACAGTTTGTTATTAATAACGCCATAATTCGTGCCTTATACGAGCGGGGAATTTTATCCTGAATCCTAAGTAGGGATAAGTCAGCACCTAACACGCGTTGTCGGTTTAATCTTTCACCGATTGAAAAAGATACTAGAATCCAAGTCTGAGCACTTCTATCCCGAATCCTAAGAAGGGATAAGTCAGCGCCTAACACGCGTTGTCGGGTAGTCTATTCCCGTAAGAAAGACGAAGTCTACGTATTCAACATCGTAGCACTAAAAGAGTTAATTCTTTTAGCATAACGTTACATGCAGAACGAACTCAAACAATCTGCATGCTAGCCCGACTTAAACGGTAGTCGGTAAAGACTCATCAAACCCGTTAATGGCTGAGGGTTTGCCAAAAATCCTATATATGCAAAAGTCACTAACGTACCAGCTTCATTAGTTGGTCTCGTAACTTGAGCATCCGACAACCACAGAATAAAATCCATACCTGCAGATGAATCAGCTTTAACAGTTGGTTCTACAACTCCAACATTTAGGACCGCTACGCTCTAATGCCTTAAGAGCTTAAACTGTGTAGACTCCATAAACATACGAGTATAAATTGTGTTAACGCCGGTCAACAGATCAACAATTTCGCCAAAATAAGGCTAAGGAAAAATACTGGGTTAAAGGATAATTCCAAGGAGTTCAATTGCGATTCAGATATGAATTCCCGACGAAGACGATCAGTTCAACGTCAAATCAACGACACGAGCTAAGTTCAGAAACCAATACATTAGTTACAATTCGAGGTTTTGACAACGGTCAGACGATAAACGCAGCACCGGAAGAATTTTAGCTATTCGATAAAATACTGAATAGACTAAAAAGTAAGAAGTCAATAAATAAAACTAGTTATAGGTTCTTTCACATCGACTGAAGATGTGGCCTATCACATCCAAATTATTTTAGGCTCTTTTATAAAAGAAACGAGACTGAAACTCTTTGGAGGGGGTATCTGTAGGCGTCAAAAATTACCTATGGGTTCCCGCACACAGCTCGAGACGGAGAGAAGAAAATAAACATCATTATCCAAGTCAAGGAGGATTATCTAATGTCGAAAAAGCGTATGAAGCGAGTCGATGAAGCGCACGAACCAATGGGAAGACAGAATAACGAAGAAACGATCCAGTTGAAGGTTACGTTTCATTCACAAAAAGTGAAGTGTCACTCATGTCTCACCCGTTCCAAATATGTCTCACTCATGGGAAGTTGTAAAGCTCTTCGCGAGCTTTCTAACACACATTGGATCATTTTATTCCAAGATCGTACGAGGAAGTTAGAGCCAAAATACCCGAGACCGTTTAGGCCATTTTACACCAGTGAGACACAAAGTGTGTCTCGGAGAAGAATGGAGATTTTGACCATGACTCGCTTCGAATCTAAAGAAACTCAAAAGACAAGAGTTGTAGGTATCTTTGTTAGTTTTTCAACGCATCTTGAATCATCTCATTCTGAGGTCAGACGAGAGAGTTAAGATCAAAATACCTGAGACAGTCCAAGCTGTCTCGGACATGTGCGAGACAGTCGAAGTGACTCGCGCCCAAGTCAGCTCCCGACGTGTTTTTTGATAAGATTGGCTTCTAGAACTCTTTAGGGTTATCCATAAACATGTGGGGTTATCCTTAAATGTGTGGAAGCTATTACATAATCGAAAACCCACCTAAACGGATAATAACGGTTGTTCTTTGACCCTATCCACAAACACGACATTCATATCCACAAACATAGCATTTAAAGCCTATAAATACACCCCTAGCACCCTCATAAAGATAGATCTGAAGGGAGCCACGAATTTCAGAGAGGAGGAAGAGATCTTGGCGAATTCCTGTGCATAAAGAGTTGATTTCGAGAGATCTAAAGCTCTGTTCCTCCATTCCTTGAGATCAGGCTTGGACTTGATCTCGATAAGAATCGTAATCTCGCTTGGTCGAGATTATCACTTCGGTGATTACTTCTTTTGTGAAGTAAGAGCTCTGATTAATCATTCTGTCAACCGGATCCGATCCGAGGCGGTCCACGGATAAACCCCGGCACATGCAAAGATTTCACGCAAACAGAGACTAATAAATAGGATCTGTGTGTTGTTTGAAAGAGATTGTAATCAGTTATTTTCATTGTGTAAAAGTCTTATAATAAGACTAACTTTTTGTTAAGTTTATTGTAACGCCTGAAGTTGTATAGATTCAATAACAATGAAGAAAATAATTTCTGAACCAAACAATTATCTCCTACAACACCTTCCTCGTGGGATCGGTATTTTTCTATATTATAATTTGATAGTTGTTCACTTGCAGCTTTGGTTATTATTTAACCACCTACCACTTAGCATTAAAGTGAAGCAAAACAAACATGGCATGTTTATCTCTCAGGAGGGATATGAAAAACCAATTCTTAAGAAGTTTGCTATAATGGATAATAATCTGTAAGTGCTCCCATTGATTGTGGAGTCAAGTTGTCTAAGAAAGATGGTGGAAGCAAAGTTGATGTAACTTATTTCAAGAGCTTGGTTGGTAGCCTTAGCTATCTAGCTTGCATGATGCTCGATATTATCTATGTTGTAGAGCTCGTGAGTAGATTCATGGAAGATTCAAGGTCTTCACACTTATAGGAAGCAATGAGGATTCTCTAGTACATCAACTGTATATTAGATTTTGGTTTATTGTATTTATGTGCTAACAACTCTGAGTTTCTTGCATACACTGAATGCAGTTGGGCCGGAGATGTTGATGACAGGAAGAGTACAACAGCTTGCTTTATTAGTGATATAGCATTTAGTTGGTCTTTAAAGAAGCAGCTGATAGTCACTCTTTCAACTTGTGAAGCCGAATATGTTGCTGCATCTTTAGGTGTCATTCATGCACTTTGATTGAAAAACTTACTCAATGATCTTCAGTTTCCACTAAAACATGATTGTCACTGTATGGCGAAGCAAGATCGGTATGATTGATGGATCAAGTTTAACAAAGATTGTTGAAAGTAAACTTGATTAATGTTAATGGGAATAAAAAACCTCATTTACTTCTTTGAGGAGCCTAATGCATGAATATTATTAGATGCATGAATCTTGTTTGGAAATCCAAGAGTCATTATAGTAGTACATATATGGATATGGATGTTTGTAATGTGTTTTGTGAGTTGTTTTAAGCCGGTAATTATAAATAACTAAAATTTATATTTCCTCCTCCAAATTATATTAATGTTTAACTTGGGCAATTGTATTGTTATGATAATGATGAGCATAAGAGAATTCTGCAAGGAGGAAGGAAAGGGAGAATGAGGGAGAGAAAGGAGTGTAGTCATTTTTAGGATTGTGCTAATCGGACATGGCCTCTGTATCATGCGCACTACTAAAAAGTAGCTAAACAATTATATGATTAACTTTAGCTCTATAATTTATCCCTGTTTTCACTCAAGAGCAATTGATTGGAACCATATACACTAGATAATTGACTTCCATGATTAAGACAGTGGTCTCTCTACTAATTTTGATAGCAAAAGACAACCCTAATCTGAAAAAAAAAAATTTCTGGACACGAGCGCAGTTGGTCTCATCAGTCTCTAGCTCATATTCAAAGCTTAACACTAGGTCCCATCTTAACGCGATCCTTAAGAGAAGTACTAATCGTCACGCTCTTGTTTCAAGAAATCACGTCGATCTCCATACACGGTAAAAGAAAAGAACGCAGACACCCGTCATCAAGCAACCCACCACGCTCATCAGTGACACCGTGGAAGTGGGGTCCCGCAGAGACACTTGTTATGGAGGTACGACGGGCTGTGGAATCGCCTCATCTTGCCTCCCGTCGGAATCCTCCCGCAAAGCCTGTTGTGGCTCAAGTCCAATTTCATCAGTCCCGTAGCCTTGGTGATCTGCCGGGAGATGCCACCTCTGATTCTATTCCGGCTCAGATCCAGGCTCACCAAGTCCTGCGCGAACCTCATCTCGGACATGTCGAAACTAAGCTCGTTGCTCGACAAATCGATCTCCGTCGCCCGTTTATCCGTTCCGAACAAAAACGAGGCATCCCCGGTGAGAAGGTTTCGAGAAAGGTCGATGGTGCCAAAGTCTATCTTGCCGAGCTCCCTCGGTATAGGGCCACTGAGGTGGTTACCAGACAAACGGAGTATAGGGTTGGATATCGACCCGCGAAAGAGGGAAGCAGGAATGGGCCCGGTGAGCTGGTTTCTGCTGAAGTCGATGTCAGAAAACGCGTCTCCGAAAGTGCCGGGGATGGGTCCGGTGAGCCTGTTGGAGGACAAGTTGAAAGCGTTGACCTGAGTCAGGTTTCCTATGACCGAGGGGATCGAGCCCGAGAGGCCTGTGTTAGTAATCGTGAGTTGTTTGAGGAGGGTGAGCTTGGTGATGGAGGGGGGTATTGGGCCGGTGAGGTTAGGGAGGTTGTGGAAGTCGATGTAGGAGAGGACGGGGAAGTCGCCGATGATGGAAGGGATTGGGCCGGATATGGTGTCTGAATCAGCAACGGTGAGGCCGAGGAGCTGGCCGGTGGACATTTCGCACATTACGCCCTTCCATTTGCAGCAGTCGGTGGCCGGGTTCCATGATGAAAGGGCAAGGGGATCGCCGAAGGATTTCTTGAACTTGAGGAGGGTGACCTTGTCGGCTTTGTCGCATGCGATGGCGAACGCAGGAGCAAGCAAGGATGAGGATGATAACATGAGCGAGAGAAAGCATGAGAGTACCGTACTATAAAAAGGCATGTCTGGGTTTATAGATCGAAGATAATTTAATTTGGAGGACTTCGATCTCCTCCTCTCGTTTTGGTGATGAGGGATGAAGAGGAGAACTCTATTTAAAGAGGTTATATGATAGAGGAATGCTATGATCAGATTTTGGTGAAATGACACGAGCAACTTGTTGGGGTGCCAGCTGCTTCGAGTTTTCAATTGTTTTCCTGAGACACGCTTCCGCTTAAACTATTGCATACACAGGTAAGAGATCTACTGCTACACATTTATTGGTTATGGCACTCTATTATTTTTAGGGCCTGTTCGTTTGTTTTCTAAAAACCAAGAAATGGAAATGGAAATGGTGAAAATCTCAAAACTCACCATTTCCTCCATTTCCATCCCTAAAACTCACCCACAACATTCAATAAAATATTATTTCCATCCAACAACTCATCCACATCATCTAATAAAATATGATTTTCATCTAACCACTCATCCATCACATCTAATAAAATATTATTTTTATCTAACAACTCATCCATCACATCTAATAAAATATTATTTTCATCTAACAACTCATCCATCACATCTAATAAAATATTATTTTCATCCAAACATCACTCAACTCATCTCTTTTCATTATTTCAAATCACTCACATCATCCAATAAAATATTATAACAATTCACCTCATCTCATTAACATTTCATTTCTTCATTTTCATCCCAAAAAGTTATGAAAACACTTTTCTTAATCTTTCTTCACATCACCCAATAATACAGTGACAACTCATCTCATCTCATTTCATTTCTTATTTTTAAGAATGAACCGAACAAAAGAAAACAAGAAACTACAGGAAATAGGTTTCTTATAATTCATTTCCTTATTTTTTTTGCCAACCGAACACTCCAAAACTAGTTTTCTTAAAAAATCACAAACATCATCCAATAATAAGGTGACAACTAACATCATTTCAATTTCATTTCTTTGATTTCCTTCTTTTTTAGCCAACCAAACACTCCAAAAACAATTATTCATTTTAATAGTTTTCCATTTCTTTGATTTCCCTCTTTTTTTTAGGCAAACGAACAGGCCCTTATTTTCGAACAGCTAGCGATGCATGGATGGACGTGATATATATATATATATATATATATATATAGAAAACTGGGCATGCGCTGGCAGCGCTTCCCTTCCGTGAGCTGCAGTGGGCTATTTGAAAAAAGTCCCACGATTTCAGCCCCGACGATTCCATCTCCTTCACATTCCCCCGTCACTCCAAATCTCTCTCTCCCCAAAATTCCTCAATCCCTCTTCCCCCTTCCCACGATTTCAGCCCCAACTCCGCCACGACACCGCCGCCGTCCGTGTGATCTCCCCAAACCTCACCCTCTCCTCCCTCCTCCCCTCCCCCAACCTCAGCCCTAACTCCGTCACAACACCGTCGTCACGAGATCCCTCCGTCCCAGGACCAGATCGAACTCCGGCTATCCCGATCTCTTTCTCAGGTAAAACCCCCCATCCCTCTCGATCTCTCTCTTCTCTCCTCACTTTCCCACTCCGTCATCAATCGCCGCCCACCTCCATGCCCAGCGGCGCCGCTACCACGACCATGCCCGCCGCCTGTGAACGCCCAGCACCGGCCTCTACGCCCACGCCCGTGATCTCGTTTTCAATTTGGGTGCTTACTTATGATTGTTACGTTTTTTGTCGCTATTTGTAGTGCCTCCACCCGTTCTTGTGCTATTTCTTGAATAATTTTTTAGAATTAATATTTCCAACAAATATACCCTCGGACTAGAATGAGAATGCTTATTATTTGACAGGTTAATCTGTGTTGATATTTAATTTATGTGCTAGGACGAACAATTGGAGAAGGGACATTTGCAAAGGTCAAGTTTGCAAGAAACGCCAAAACTGGTGAAGCTGTTGCCATCAAAATTCTTGATAAGGAGAAGGTTCTCATGCACAAAAGCACAAGGTGGTTGAACAGGTCTCCTTCTTACTCTTGTATAATTGAAGAAAAAGTCTCATTTGCACATTAATTTCTCTTCATATCGGCTATATTGTGCAAAATATGCCATGTCTTTTCCTTCAGAAAATTTTCCTAAGATGAATATTTGCATGTGTCTTCCCTTATCATTGAGAGATTTATGCTAAGGTGATCATTTATAATTCAATGCAGATCAAGCGGGAAATTGCAACCATGAAGTTAATAAAGCATCCCAATGTAGTTCGACTGTATGAGGTAGTCCAAGAGTTTTCTTTTATTATGTCAGTTAATTGCCCGTGATTTTGTAACCTTTGTTCTTCTAGTGAGCCGAAAAATATGGCATGTCAATGTAACAAATTGAAGTGTAAGCTTAAAAGTTCATACTCTCTCTTTTTTTTCTTTATCTTGATCATTTATATCATTAACTGGTGAGTAATGCATTTATAAAAACTTTGTCCTAAATTGAGTGCCAATGCTCGTCGTTGCGGTGGCCGGTGAAGATGGTGATATGTGTCAGTGTTTTAAGACATGCAAGATGCTGCTGAGCTTTTGGTTTTGTTGGACTTCTTGTTAGGAGAAGGCGGCAGCAGGAGCAACTGCATGATTAATTTTAGTCAACCAAACGTGATTTTGGGATAATTTGAAGTATTGACATTTATTAATGAATTTTTGTTATTTTTTATGTATAGCTGGTGTAGATTTATTTGATGAGAGTTTATGTAAACTATTTGGTTTTGATGTAAGTTTATACATGTTTAGCTCTTTTGGGTACAGAGTGACTATCCTTGAATTAATCATGCTTATACTTGACGTCCTCATGTTCATTTAGTTCATTTGAGTACGTGTTATTCTTCTGGATCGTCCGTGTGCATTTGAGTACGCTCGAAACTAGTTCAGGCCTTTGTTTAAGGCTATGACGAGAAGCCTGTATTGAAAGATGCCTGTATTGAACAATGTATCGCTGATATCATATTAGAAAGATGCATGTATTGAACGATTTGGTTCTCGTACTTACAACTCTTCTAATGGTATGAAGCAAAGGAAAATATGAGTCCGTTTGCATTATATGATGCTTGTCCTTTTTTTGAGCTGTTTTGTCTACTGATCTTTCTGTTTCAGTTTTCATCCATTGCTGAATGAGCAGGTGAATCTTTTTAAGTAGAATGAATATGTTGTACTTCTCTTATGTTATGTCATTTTCCTAGCATAAAATGTTGTTATCATGCTTGGTTTATGTTAGCTCAAACAAGTGATACAAACAGTCAACACTGTCATGAAGGAGCCCGAAATGTCGTAATCTATCTTGCGTCAAGAGCCTAAAATTTATAAAATAATAAACAAGAAAAGTGATGATAAGTTTATTTTTCCAACACGTTCTTTTTAAACCAACCTCTGCCTTAATGGCTCATGAACAAGTATTTGCTAGTTTCCTTTCATAATTCGACTTTATTGACCTTTGCTGACAAAACTTACCTTGCTTATTCCCACAACCAGATCATTCACATTAGTTGCCTGACGCATATTTATATGCAACTTTCACTCTTTATCCATTGACATAGGGGATGACTTCTTTTTACCCCGACTAAGATGTTTCATATATCCATGAGATTACCTTGGCACATTATCTACAGTACTGACATGCCAAGATTGATTTCAGACATATGAGCATCTGAAGAAGATTACATATACGTTCACATAAGAACATTTTAATGCAAGTTAACATATTACAATTACCACTACTATTACAGAATCATTATTACAAGACAACCCAATAACTAGGGAACGAATTAGAAGCAATCCAATGATCCATACAAACATCTGAAAAATTTTACTCTCAGAAAAGACTAGCGTGAACCTGAAGAAGTACAACTAGCAACTCATGTTTTCCATCTTAGACGCCCCAAGTTGAAGAGCTCAAAAGCATCAGAAACATAGCATACATGGAAAAACAAGATTCACCCTCTCTTTTGAATACTATTACAATATAGATTACAAGAACGCATCCTTCTCGAGCAGCTTGAGCACCTCATCCTA
>BQKN01053860.1:35796-61681 GCA_022839385.1 Asparagus kiusianus | reverse complement strand
CAACACGAGGACTTTAAGATAGAGAAAATACAGCCAGGATACATAGTGAGATCTACATAAATCAATTCACACTCAAAACAGTGAGTATATCCTAAATTGGTGCCTCCAGATTATCTGTCATGCGTGTATGCGTAATAAGGCCAAAAAAAACAGAGTCAAATAACAGGCCAAAACTCGAACATGAACAAAACAGGAAAAAAAATTTAGCAGACTGAACGGCGGTCGACCGCACCAGTCGACCGCATCCTGACACGAGCCGGGCGGTCGACTGCTATGGCATCTCGATCGACCGCCAGAGAGCTGCGGTCGACCGCTGCGGTAGTCGGTGGACCGCCAGAGCGTCGCGGTCGACCGAGTCGGTGGACCGCCGACGATCTCTGCCTCTACAGAGAGTTCAACGGTCGACCGTACCGGTCGACCGCCAAGCGGACAGAAACCCAATCTAGGTTTTCTGTCAATGCAAACCTGAAACAAAAATTTTTTAAACAAAAACCCAACTTATGGAGGAGTCATGAAGCAGTAAAAATCGTGAATTTAAACCTTTAAAACTTGTCACCAAGATCCCATATATATATAAACATGATCTACCCATCGTTAACAACAAAAACTAGGTTTTTACTCATTTTTAGATATTTTCAGATCTAGATCTTTTAATAGAAATCATTGGTGAGTTTAAAAATAAATAATACCCCAACTTCATACTTTATGCCATAATGATCTATTAGCTATTCAACAATACGAATTTGGCTCAATGAAAACCAATAAAACTCAATTCTTGACATGAACACAAAAGGGGTGGGGATTGGGCGAGAAGTTACTCGCCTTGGGTGTTGACGAATGCCATAGATCTGCAGGAGGTTGATTCCCTTCACTGAAATTCCAAAATCCCGCTAAAAATCCTCAAGAACTCCTCCTAATCACCAAATCCAGCTAGGGTTTTGAGAGGGGAGAGAAAGGGGCTAGGGTTTTAGGTCTGAGATGAAGAGAAGCTCTCCTGGGTTGAATTAGTATATATACTACTTCTCTAACCCGACCCGAAACCCAAAAGACCAAAACAAAATCCGTAAAAGAAAACCAAACCTGGAAACTATCTGATCGCTGTGCGGTCGACCGACGCGGTCGACCGCCACGGTCGACCGACCCGGTCGACCGCGCAGCAGTAAGATGCCTGCTGCTGGGCATACACTGCTCTGGTCATTTCACACGATTCCTCTCACATATAAACACTTAATGGGTTCCCAAACACTGATAAACATGTACATCATATATCTATATGATTATTTATCACAAAAGAAATATTTATTACTATTAATTCACATATTTTATTATAAAAAGATTTCGGGGTTTTACAACTGGTAGGTCGACTGATCAGACAGATCTCCAGTTTTCATCACATGTTGTATATTTCCAAAGGTTTAAACCCAAAATTTCTCGTCATTTCCAGTAATATAAAATCGATTCTAGCATATATGTGTTACACTGAAATGAGAGATTAGCATATAAAAACATACACAAAAACCCTAAACATTTATACACATGTTTAAAACGTGTTGAAATCAGTAAAATCATTATAAAAGTCATGTTTAAACAAATTCCAGATCTCGATCTTAATTTACAAATTCGTTTGTGAGCTTTTATAAACTGAAAACATTTGATTTTCGCATCATATGCAACAAAGATCTATTTTTATACAGAAATAGTGATTTAGGCTCAATAAAAACGAAATAAAACTAAATAAAATCGTACAAACAATGGGTGTAGGTCTGGGCAAGATGTTACTCGCCTCTGATATGCTAGAACAACCCCTGAATCCGAGAGAGAAAGATCCCCTTCGCTGCACCTCGCCAAAACTCGCTGAAATCCTCCGAAAATTCCCCATAAATCACCAAAACGAGCTAGGGTTTGAGAGGATAGAGGGGGCTAGGGTTTTCTCTAGGGTCTGATGAGTTTTGGGGTTGGTTTCGGGTAGGAGAGTTTTTATGTAAGCGGTCAAACCCGAAACAAACCAACCCAAACCCGTAAAGGAAAAGAAAAACTTAAAATCAACCTGTCAGTCGACTCATTTGTCGACTCATCAGTCGACTCATTGGTCCACTCATGAGTTGACTCATAAGTCGACTGAGCAGACATATATTTGCAGCTTCGTGCATGCTTTGTTATTCAGTCAAAACCAATGCACAAAACTCTATGAAACCACACTCATACATGTATAATAACTTGTTACCAAGTATACCTATGACCTCAAGTCATTTACCACAAATAAAACTATTTATCACTAATAGTTCACATATACTTCTAACAAAATACAAGGTTTTACAGTTGATATCTTTACTTTCTTTTACTGATTTTCTTTATTTTCTTTGTTGGGATCAATAATTAGTGATTCATAATTTGAGACATATGGTATATACATGAAGATTTCCTTGTTTGGATTATTTCGCTCGACGTACCAGTCTCGTGTTGTGGATTTATAATTATTGATTTCATTTAGATTGTTTATCTTTAGTTCGGTATTAATGTTTAGATGTTTATAATTCAGAACATATGGTATATACATGAGGGTTTTCTTGTTTGGATTATTTTGCTCGACGTACTACGTCTCGTATTGTAGGTGTTTAAATATTAATTTTATTAGATACGAGGAAAAATAATCTAGGTAGACTATGCTTAATATATAGAGCCTTCACTCTATCTAACAGCCCTTCCCCTAGGGCGGATGGAGGTGATCTTACTATAGCGCTCTGACGCTCTTGTTGTTGCTCTTTTTCTTCTAATATTCTTTCAGGTAATTTAGAGTATCGGAGAGTCGTAGGATGACGGAGCTCTTGCATAGTCACCATCACATGAGATTTATTAGAGGCTCCACCAAAATTTTATATTTTTGTTCAAACCTTAGAGTTTATTTCATAGTGTAAAGGCAGTGTACCTTAGTATGATTTTCAGTTGTTTCTTGTCGAGACATATTTATTCATTTAGGATATCAGATGTATTCCAGGTTGTTCATTGAGACATGATTTATTTATGAGATACTTCTTTATATATCATGTCTATTATAGCTATTTCCTTTCTTTTGCCTGTTTTGTACTTGTACTTTATTTTGATTTCACTAGAGGATATTGCTGTGATTGGTAAAACTTATTGTTATGCATGTTAGACCGTAGAGGGGGGGTGATTAGGGTCTTATGCTAATCTAATACGATTTTATGCCAATTAAACTAATTAATAAATTATTCTTACAAGAGAGATATAAAAAATGTTACAAGCAAGAATAATCAATATGAACAAAGAGCAATATCCTAGCAATGATATATACTATGAGATATATGCGAGGATATACAATGAACACAAAGGTAAACAATCTAAATTAGATAGTGGGCAATATAAACAACAAGCAATATACAAAGGCGATATAAGATATGAGCATAAGAAAGGTGTACCAATGCAATCACAAACAAACGATATGATTACGGAGTTCGGAACTTCCGTCCTACGTCTCCGCTCCCCACTCCCGGGGAAAAATCCACTATCACAACCGGGTTTTCTACGCTCACCCGAATAACGTTTACACCTCATAATTTCATTCATGTAGTTCGGTCCCCACTACCTACGTCTGCGCTCCTCACATCGAGGAGATCTCCACTACACATTCTATTTTCTAAGTACCGAAAACTTACAATCTCACAATATAATAAATAATTTGTTCTCTACAATAGATGAGAACTCAATGAAAACTCACACTCAATTGTTACACCTCTCACCAACCCAAATATACTATATATGAAAATATAATAAGCTCAAGTGGGTGTGTGTAAATAATGAGTGAAATTAAATCAACTAAACTCAAATATAAACACTAGCTTAATAGAATGATAATCAAACAATACAAAAGTAAAGCTAGATTGAGTTTAGAAAACTTTTCCAATAAATGACGAAAGTGAGAGAGAGATGATTTGAAGCTCAAACATCAAGTGATGATCTCTTCTAGCTCTTGTGAAATTGATTTCACAAAATTAAACTCTCAATTGCTTAAAATCTTTTTAAACAAACTTAAACAACACTTAAACCCTTGTTAAAACTTTATTAAAATATTTCTTGGGTCTTATGAAATATAAGAGCAAGGGGGTATATATAGCCTCCCAAAACTTTAGCCTAAAACCCAACAGAAAAGACCAAAAAGCCCACAGAATCAGAAATCAAATTCTGTACAAAAATGACCATTGGGCGATCAGCGGTCGACCGTGGGAATTTTACGGTCGGCCGCGAGCAACAACTAAAACAAAATACGGCTCTAGACATCAGCCGGTCGACCGTGACGGTCGACCGTGAAATTCTCTGTACTACATCCGGTTGATCGTCACGGTCGACCGCGAGCCATCAAAAACTATCCTGAGTCTCTGGACTCAAGGGCGGTCGACCGTGACGATCGACCGCAAACTGATATATGAAAAATCAGGATTGAAACAGTTTTTTGATTTTAAAACCCTGTTTAAAAATATCAAATAAATTCAAAAAAAATGTAAAACTTTAGAAAATAATTGTAGACATGATAATACACATGCTATAAAAACTGGTTTTCAAAAAGAACCTCCCAAATGAAAAATATCATCATTTTGCAAAATAGTCCAAAACATGAAAATGTGAACATATGAGTTTTGACATTTTAGCTTAACCATGTTTTGAAACAATACAAAATGATTTTATAGACTTGAAGAAAGATGTAAACTATTGTTATGAAGTCTATAAATAATGAATATAGTATTTTATCAAAATACACATATAATGCACTAAAACATGATTTCATTGAACTAAATAAAATTGATATTGATGAAATCATATATATGCATGTAAGTATGAAACAAAAATATGTTTTCTAATTATATTCAATTGTTTTATATTAAAACTTGAATACTCAAAACCATGTATGTATATATATAACTAAATATACATAGAAACCAAAACTTAACATATGTATATAAATATATAACTATATAAAGAAACTAATAAAATGTGTGTGCATATTATATTAAGCTTAAAGTACCAACACACATAATATAACACCAAAACTAAATGTTACCCAAGCAATCTTGATCTTCAATAAGCATGACTTGGTACACTTGCGGATGAAGCTTGAACTTGGATTTTGACCTTGAATTACGTAGGCTTCACTCCACAATTCCACCAACCTCCATTGGATATGATCGTGAATGCGCAATTCCATCCATCCTCCAACATGTTATTTATCTACAATAAATAGATAAGCACAAACACTAGACAAACAATATTAGTGGTAAATTATTTGTTAAACATCATCAAAACAAAGAGGCCAACAATCTTCCCCTTTTTGATGATGACAAACAATTTACAAAAAGGATATATGCATGAAAGGAAGTTAATATGTAAATTAGAATTATCATGCATATAACCAAAACAAGATATACTCATAATATTTCTCCCCCTTTGACAACATCAAAAAGGGAAAAATAAAAGAATGAAGAGAGCGAAAGCTCCCCCTACAAATAAGCATGGGTGAGTATAAAACAAGTATAGGGATTGCTCCCCCTATCGAAATGCCTAAATGAATGTATGAAATGAAGGCTAAGGCAATCATATGTGAGTAAGCATAGATGAATATGCTAAATATCACTCACATACTACAAGATATTGAGAACACATATGGATGTACCATTGACATAATGTGTCTCAAAACATAAACATAAAATTCATGTATAAAAATAGATTTATGAAATCAAAAGAGAGAGGAACATGAGAATCATGCAAAAAGTTTTCAAATGAAAACAAATCAACCAAAGGAAATCATAAATCAAAGTTTATATCCAAAAATAATGTTTGATCAATAAAAAAAATTTCTTTGAAAAACTTGATCAAACCACATAAAGAATATATTATAAAGCATATTTAAAATTTGAATAATCTATTATGCTTATATAATGAATTCAAAAGAATAAATCAAAGCAAAATTTTCATAGTTCAAAAGTAACATACAAGAATCATGAACTATGGACTAAAAATCATCTTTAAGAGTATAAAACCAAACCATCATTGATTTTTAAAAAAAAATCAAGAGATGCAATCATATCTAGCTCTTGAGCTAGTAACAACCCATATAAACGTTTAAGCACTCGGTAAACAAGATTTGGGAATAAGCACCCAATAAACCTGGGGGGTTATATAAACACAAACCCCTCATCAAAACAAAAGCAATAATTATGAAAATAAAAGAATTTGACCATTAAAAAGAAGTATTTTCATGTTCAAAAACTTAAGGTATAATTTTCAAAAACAAGAAAAATAAATAAAAACATTAAAATTCTTGGTTTAAACTCAAATTTATTTTGGTAACCAAGTATTCCATGTACCAAAAGGTTTAGGAACATGACCCCTATCATTTAAGCTCAAAGCCCTAGGGTTATGAACCCGTTTGGGCACATGTGGCGTACTAACACGGTCAAAACAATAATCACTCAAATGACCCTTCTGATTACAATTTCTGCAATGAAAGAGATCCATTTGTTTTTCTAGACCATTAGCTCGTGCACGGGAATCATTTGCAAATAAATATTATCTTTTAAAATTATTTTGCAAATGAGAAATATTATTAAACAAATGTCTATTTGGAACATATTGTAACCTAGAAGCTTTTTGTATATCATAACAAAATTTAGCAAGATGTCCAAACCTATCACACACATCACATTTAAACACATGTGGTCTACTAGAAACATTTGGCAAATGAGATTTCTTTTTCAAATCAAAACAATACTTGGTC
This sequence comes from Asparagus kiusianus, assembly GCA_022839385.1. Lineage (NCBI taxonomy): Eukaryota > Viridiplantae > Streptophyta > Magnoliopsida > Asparagales > Asparagaceae > Asparagus > Asparagus kiusianus. The sequence continues at coordinate 54,894 of BQKN01053860.1, read as the reverse complement.
AAATAACCAAAATAACCACAAATATTACATCTATACACATGAGCATGCTTATGATAAACAATGGGTGCATGTGTGTGTACATATGATGAAGAAGCTTGATGAGATGCATAAGAAGGATTAATATTCTTATGTTTGTGTGCATCATAGCAAAATTTAGATAAATAGCCTTTGCGACCACAAATTGAACACTTGTAAACTTTGCTATATATGTGTGCATGGTGTATGGGATGTCCAGATGTAGTAGCGTGAGACTTAGCACACATATCCATATGCTTCTTATGATTATTAATGCATGTTTTCAAAGTTGAATCTAAAGATGAAATGCGTTTATTCTCAAGATTCAAATCATCATTAGGCACATATGCATTTTTATTAGAAGTGGAGCATAAATAGTCATTTATAAAGAAGCAGTATCATTTTTTATGTTCCCTACTTCTAACATGGCATTATCTCTTTCATGAGTTAAGCTAGAAATAAATGAGCTCAATTTTTCATTTTCCAAAATTAACATGTCAATGTTTTCTTTAAGCATGATATTTTCTTTTGTAATAGCATCTAATTTTGATACTAGCTCCTCATGATCGGATTGTAAATTATCCTAAAAAGGCCAGGGTTTGGCTCTGGGCAACAGACGGTCGACCGTGACGGTCGACCGTGAAACTCTCTGGATTGTACCCGGTCGACCGCCACGATCGACCACGAGTCTATAAAAACTATCCTGAGTCTCTGGACTCAAGGCGGTCGACCGTAGCGGTCGACCGCAAACTGATATTAGAAATTGACATGTTTGAAACAGTTTTTTAATTTTATAACCCTGTTTAAAATATCAAATAAATTTAGAAAAATATAAAAATTTAAGAAATGATTGTAGACATGATAATACACATGCCATAATAACTAGTTTTCAAAAAGGACCTCCCAAATGAAAAATATCATCATTTTGTTAAATAGTCCAAAACATGAAAATGTGAACATATGAGTTTTTATATTTTAGCTTAACCATATTTTGAAATAATACAAAATGATTTTATAGACCTGAAGAAAGATGCAAACTATTATTATGCAGTCTATAAACAATGAATACAGTATTTTATCAAAATACACATATAATGTACTAAAATATGATTTTATTGAACTAAATAAAATTAATATTGATGAAATCATATATATGCATGTAAGTATGAAACAAAAATATGTTTTCTAATTATATTCAATTGTTTCATATTAAAACTTGAAAACTCAAAACCATGTATGTATATATATAACTAAATATACATAGAAACCAAAACTTAACTTATATATATATATATATATATATATATATATATATATATGAAGAAACCAATAAAATGTGTGTGCATATTATATTGAGCTTAAAGTACTAATACACATAATATAACACCTAAACTAAATGTTACCCAAGCAATCTTGATCTTCAATAAGCTTGACTTGGTACACTTGCGGATGAAGTCTAAACTTGGATCTTGAACTTGAATTACGTAGGCTTCACTTTATAATTCCGTCAACCTCTATTGGATATGATCGTGAATGTACAATTCCATCCATCCTCCAATATGTTGTTTGTCTATAATAAATAGATAAGCATAAACACTAGACAAACAACATTAGTGGTAAATTGTTTGTTAAACATTATCAAAACAAAGAGGCCAACAGTACAGTGTTGGTGCATGTCAGTTTTGACATCTCTGGGTTCATATTGAACTATAGTCATGTGTGAAAACAGGGGCGTCACAATTACTTATCAAATTATCATCCAAGTAAAATTAACATTCCTGAAAAAAATAACAACTAGATATTAGTTCTAGATTTCATAAGCATAACATGTCAAACCACTCAAGCATGAATTATTAAATTCTTCTTCAATCAATTAGTTCTCTAGCTGATTATCCTAAACATGATCATTTTAAGCATAAGAGAGTAATTCATAAATCATAAAAGAAATCAAACTAACTCCAGACAATTCTAGAATTCCTACAAGATTTTAATTTCATATTATAGAAATTAAAAACAAAGAAATAAAAGAAAGAGAATAAAGAAAATAAGAACTAATTATAAAAATTACAAAAATAAGAACTAATTAAAAACAAAGAAATAAAAGAAAGTGAATAAAGAAAATAAGAAAATAAGAACTAATTACAAAATTAGAATACAATAAGCAAATAAAGATTTAAACTATGAACATAAAAATAATTCTAAGTTACAAAAAAAAAAGAATATAAAATAAAATCTAAACTATGCAAGAAAATAAATCTATACTACAAAATAACAATGCAAGAAAATAATAAAAGAACATGAATGTACATCCACTCTATAAAGCATCAAAATAAATCTAATCTACTAAAAGAAAAAGAAAATAAAATCCTAAAACATGAGCATCTAAATAAAAAATAAGAGAAAAAGGAAACTTTACATTATAAGAGGGTTCTAGTCCCTTAAAGGTAAATCGCCATCTTCATTCATCTTTATCAACCAATAAAGAGAATTAAAAAGAAAAATATGTGTTGGCCTTCTTGTTTTGATGATGTTTAGCAAACAATTTACATCTAATGTTGTTTGTCTAGTGTTTGTGTTTTTGCATTTATTCTAGGCAAAGAACAAGTTGGATGTTTGATGGATTGCACTTCAACGATTAAATCCAATGGAGGTTGGCGGAATTGTGGAGTGAAACCTACGCAATTCAAAGTTAAAGATTAAAGTTCAAGCTTCATCCGCAAGTGTACCAAGATAGAGCTTCATTGAAGATCACAAGCTTGGGTAAATTTAGTTTTAGGTTTTATATTATGTGTGTTAGTACTTTAAGCTCAATCATATACACACATACACGCTTTAGTTTTGTATATATATAGTTATATATATACATATATATATTTTGGTTTGATAGTTTTCAAGTTTTACTATAAAACAATTGAATACAATTAAAATTGTTTCATACTTATATGCATATATATGATTTCATCAATATCAATATTATTTAGTTCAATAAAATCATGTTTTAGTGCATTATATGTGTATTTCGATAAACTACTATATTCATTGTTTATAGACTTTATAACAATAGTTTACATCTTTCTTCAAGTCTATAAAATTATTTTGTATTGTTTCAAAACATGGTTAAGCTAAAATGTCAAAACTCATATGTTCACATTTTTATGTTTTGGACTATTTTACAAAATGATGATATTTTTCATTTAGGAAGTCCTATTTAAAAACTAGTTTTTGTAGCATATGTATTATCATGTCTACAATCATTTCCCAAAGTTTTACATTTTTCTGAATTTATTTGATATTTTTAAACAAGCTTTTAAAATTAGAAAACTATTTTAAACCTGTCAATTTCTAATATCAGTTTGCGGTCGACCACCACGGTCGACCGCCTTGAGTCCAGAGACTCAGGATAGTTTTCAGAGGTTCGCGGTCGACCGTGACGGTCGATCGGATGTAGTTTAGAGAGTTTCACGGTCGACCGCCACGGTCGACCGTCTGTTATCCAGAGCTAAACCCTGGCCTTTTTGTTGCTCGCGGTCGACCGTGAGTTTTTCATGGTCGACCGCCGATTGCCCAACGGATATATTGGGTACAAAATCAGATTTTTGATTCTTGGGCTTTTTGGTCTTTACCTTTAGGGTTTTTGGCTGAGGTTTTGGGTGGCTATAAATACCCCGTTGCTCTCATCCTTCATAACAATCCAAGAGATATTTTAACAAAGTATTAACAATGGTTTATATTTGGTTTAAGTTTTGTTTAAAAAGCTTTTACGCAAATTGAGAGTTTGTTTTGTGAAATCAATTTCACAAGAGCTTGAGGAGATCAACCATTTGTGTTTGAGCATCTAACTATTCTTCCTCTACCTCTTGATCTATTGAGAAATTTTTTAAACTCTATTTCTAGCTTTATATCTATTTGTTTGATTATCATTTGTTAAAGCTAGTTTTATATTGAGTTTAAGATTTGATTAATCTCTTTGTTACACACACCCACATTGAGTTTTTAGTATTTACATACATAGTATATTAGGATTGTGAGAGATTGTAACATTGAGTTGTGCTTAATTGAGTTCTTGCCTTGTATTAGAGAACAAATCATTTGTTGTTACATTGTTAGTGTTATAAAGTTTTCGATGAGCTAGAAAACCGAGTGTGAGGAGTGAACGTTGATCGGTGAGCGTTAAAAACCGACATTATGAGTGATTGTGAATGTTGATCGGTGAAAGTTGAAAACCGACATTGTGGGGTATAAATGTTATTCGGGTGAGCATAGAAAACTCGGTTGTGATAGTAGATTTCTCCCCGGGAGTGGGGAGCGGAGACGTAGAACGAAAGGTCCGAACTTTGTGATCATATTATGTGTTTGCATTGTTTATTTGCACTATCACTCTTGTTTTTTTATTGTTTATTTCATTCTTGTGTTAGTTTATATATCATTGCTTATATTTTATCGTATACATCATTGTTAGGATATATCCCTTTGCTCATATTGCTTATTCTTGCTTATAACATCTTGTATATCTATCTTGCAAGAATAATATTTAAATTAATTTTAATTGGTAAAAAATTGGATTAGATTAGCATAAGACCCTAATCACCCCCCTCTAGGGTCTAACAAAATGAAGATGTAAAAAATTCTTTTATTAATTGCAAACAAAGTTTAAAATTTGTGGAATGCCTTCTTAATTAAGAGTAACCCTCCTCTCTAAATAGAGTATTTATAAAGTTTTTCACACTCAAACCATCGGTCTTTACCCCTATTTATAGAGTATTACAATCAATATTAGCTCTTAGATCAAGCTTAAGCCAAAAGTTATATAATTTCAGCCTTAGACTCATAATTTCTTACTAGTTATCGATATTGATATCCATACAGGTATCGATACTAATATTGATAGTAGTATCAATACTAGTATCAATACTAATATCGATAATATGACATGCTATATGGCTTCATCTCGTCAAGATAGGTGATTTTTATATATTATATGTTATATACCGCCTTTTGTATTAGGAGATAATATTATTTCTTTGAGGCTGGTCATCCTGAATATGTATTTGATTTGATTTCTTTTCATATTGGATCCTTATCTTTTAAGCTTCTATGGCTGCTTCACTTTATCCTGTACTTCAATAAAAGGTTAAAAAATAAGGAAATTTGAGTTTTTTTATCTTTATTTAATATTTCATTTACTGTAAATTAAGAGAATGCACATTATTAGTGATACATTTATTTATTGCAGTGTAATAAGACGTGTTGATTAGGTTGTCAAGTCAGAAGCAATGATTAGTGGTAAAGTCTTATTTTCCCCTAAGTAGACATACTCTAGATTTTTGGGTAAATATTTGAGCTCTAACTTAGGAGATTCCTTTATAATTGAAAGAAGTTAGACACTTGGTTATTTATCCAAAGGTTCAGGTTTCCATCTCAATACAGATATATGATCTATTAGTAAATCTAGCTTTTCTAATAGTTTAATTTCTTATCAAAGATCTCCTCAAAACTCAAGTTAAATAAATAAAAGATCTGACACTCACTCTTCTTCTTGTTGTTCACTAGAAATTCTCTAGATAAAGTTTACATCCAGGCGTTGATCAGATAGATTACTAAGCTATTTTTCGAGATTAAAAATATTGAGATCAACAGTCATATTCTCAAGAGGTAACTTTATTTGACCGGTTGTATATTAATCAAAACATTTGAGGTTACTAAGAATAGTCTACCTAAGAAAACTTAGATTTGAACTTTAGATTAGAAACAGGTTGTATTTCCAAAATTATGAAATAAACAGTAAAAATGAACTCCCTCACCTTAATTAGAACATCCTCTATCTCTCCCTTGGTTATTTTTATAGATCTATCAGCTACCTAAAATGTACATATGGTTGGCTTCAATTCTCCTACCCCTAGCTATTGATGGACCAAATAAAAAAAGATTCACACGTACACACACATATTAGGGTCAACAATCAAACAAATGTGAGAGAAAGAGCTCTTGTTTGAATTTATTATCTTGTTTAATAGTTGTTCAAGTGAATGGTGGATTTGATTATGGTCAGCAAGAAAAAAGTTTTATTTTTTTTATTAGTTCCTCTCTAATGTGAAAAGCCTAACTAGCGGGTGAAATTAAAAATACTATAAAGAGAACACACTTTCCAAAGGGTGGCCCCTCTTGGAGTAAATTTTCTTCTTCAATCTTCAACCTTCTTGTTCTATTTAGTCTTTCATAAAAAAACACACAAATAAAAGAACTAAAATAAAAATATTCTAATTACACGCAATTTCCCTATTAACGGTGCTAAAAACTTAATCGGAGGTAAATAATATAAAGTTGCAAGTGCAAAACCAAATGATAGTATAGTATATATTGTTTGGGTCAAAAATCGCTGTTTTCATTATGATTGAATCTATTACAACTTTAATCGTTTACAATAAACTCAAATAAAAAGTTGATCTTTTTATAAGATCTCATTATACAATAAAAATATAAAAGATACGACTCTGGTCGAACAGCACAATGGACGTTTATCACCCACTACTTACGTGGGAACTTTGCCTATGCCGGGGATGTTAATATCCGTGGACCGCCACGGATCAGATCCGATTAACAGATTAAGTTGATCAAAGCTCTTACTTCACGAATAAAGTAATCACTGCAGCGATGATCTCGACCAAGCGAGATAACGACTCTCCTCGAGATTTAAGACCAAGCTTAAATCCAGAGGAATAGGGGACGAGTCTCAGATCTCTCGAACTCCACTCTTTATGCACAAGAGATCGCCAAAATCTGCTAATCCTTGCTGTAAATTCGTGGCTCCATTCTCCAATTCGATGGCGTTTCGCCCTCTTGATGTCCAGCCCGGAGAAATGAGCACCCGACCTCGTATTTATAAGCCTCGGAAGCCGGTATTTTGATAAGAACGAGGGATCCCACCTTATCTTAGTTAAGAAGCTGTTTTGGTGGCTGATGAGCGTGCGGGACACTTGATGGTAGTCGATGGGCGTGTGGGATACTTAATGGTAGCCGATGGGCGTGCGGGCCACTTGGTGGTGGCCGGTGAGTGCACAGGCCAGTTGGTTCATCGATTTGGCGGCCGATGAGTGTGCAGGCCACTTGATGATGGCCGGTGAGCACGCGGGCCACTTGGTTCACCAATTTGGTGACCGATGATTGTGCGGGCCACTTGGTGGTGGCCGGTGAGCACACGGGACACTTGGTGCTGACTGTTGAGCGGGCAGGCCACTCGGTTCGTCGTTTCGCTTCATGCGCTTGTCAGCGTCAGATGATCCTCTTTGACTCGGATAATCCTCTTCGATTTGGATAATGGTGTTCATCACCTTCTCTCTGTCTCGAGTTGTGTACGGATACCTATAGGAATTTTTAGACGCCTACAGATACCCCCTCCAAAGTATTTAAGACTCATTCTTTTATAGAGGAGTCTGGAATGCTTTGGATATGATAGGCCCATCCTTCAGTTAGTGTCAAAGGACCTGTAGCTGGCTTCAATTCTTGACTTCTTCAGCCTTCAGCCTATTTAGTATTTTGGCGAATAGATGAAGTTCTTCCGGCGCTGTATTTATCATCTGACCGTTCTCAAAATCTTGAATTGAAGTTGGTATGTAAGTTTTTGAACTTAGCTCGTATCATTGAGTTGACTTTGAACTGATCATCTTCGTCAGAAATTCATATCTGAATCTGATTGACTTCCCTGAGATCATCGTTTGCCTTATTTTGGTGAGATTGCTGATGCGTTGACCAGCATCGATCTCTTGTTGCAACGTGTTGATCGGCGTTAACACAGTTTATACTCGTACGTTTACTGGAGTCTACACAGTTTAAGTTCTTAAGGCATTGGAGCGTGGCAGTCCTAAATTTTAGGCTACAGGACCAACTATTAAAGTTGTTTCATCTGCAGATATGGATCTTATCCCGAAGTCGTTGGATGCTCAAGTCACGAGACCAACTAATGAAGCTGATGCGTTAATGACTTGTATTTATAGAATTTTTTGCAAATTTTTAGCCATCAACGGGTTTGATTAGCCTTTACCGACTACCTTTGAGTCGGGCTAACATGCAGATTGTTTAAATCCATTCTGCACGTGACGTTGTGCTAAAAGAGTTAACTTTTTTAGTGCTACGATATTGAATACGTAGACTTCGTCTTTCTCACGTGAAAAGACTAAATGGCGACGCGTGCTAGGCATAGACTTTAGGGTTTTTAGCAAACCTTCAGCCTTCAATAGGTTTGACGTGCCTTTACCGATTATCGTTTGAATCAGGCTTACATGCGAATTGTTTAAGTCCGTTCCGCATGTGACATTATGCTAAGAGAGTTAACTCTCTTAGTGCTACGATATTGAATACATAGACTTTGTCTTACTTACGGGAATAGACTACCCGACAATGCGTGTTAGGCGCTGACTTATTGCTACGATGCTGAATACGTAGACTCGGTCGTTTTCACGGGAACGAACCATTCAGCAGCACGGGTTAAGCACTGACTTATCCCTACTTAGGCTTCGGGATAAAATTTCCCAGACTTAGATTCTGGTGTCTTTTCAATCAGTGTAAGACTAAACCGGCAACACATGTTAGGCGTTGACTTATCCCTAATCAGGATTCGGGATAAAATTCCCCGTGCGTGTAAGGCACGGATTACGGTGTTATTAATAACAACCTACCATAATATTAAATATATAGGCTTTTGTTCTTTTTACGGTTAAGAACTAACCGGCAACCGTGTTAGGCATTGACTTATCCCTGCTTAGGATTCGGAATAAAATTCCCCATGCATAAAAGGCATGGATTTTTGTTGCTACGATACTGAATACGTAGATTCGGTCATTTTTATGGGAACGAACCACGCAGCAACGCGAGTTAAGCGCTGACTCATCCCTACTTAGGCTTCAGGATAAAATGCCCCAGACTTGGATTCTGGTACCTTTTTCAATCGGTGAAAGACTAAACCGGCAACACGCGTTAGGCGTTGACATATCCCTACTCAGGATTCGGGATAAAATTCCTCGTACGTGTGAAGCACGGATTTTAGGAGTTTGAAAAAAAGTAGTGTCTTCTCCTGGGGCGAAGATGAACCCGACGCCGAAGAGGAAGAATTTTATATTCTATCTCCCAAAGCTGAAGAGGAAGAATTTTATATTCTATCTCCAGTCACAAAAGAAAACTCAAAGTGGGATCTCCACTTCAAGAATCTGGAAAGATGAAACTAAGAGTGGGATCTCCACTCTGAGAATCAAAAAGATTCGAATAATCCTAACTGTCGGAAGGTTTGATTATCGAACTAAAGGTGGGTTTCTCATTTACCGAGAGTGAATTGTGGTTTTGACCTTAACTGTAGGAATGTTTGATCAAGCGGGAGTTTGAGGTAACCCTAACTGTAGGACGGTTTGATCACTCGATTTGAAAGTGGACCTCTCATACATTAGAGGAATCGAAAGGAGATTTTGGCTTTGGTCCTAACTGTAGGAAGGTTTGATCAAGTGGGAGTTTGAGGTGATCCTAACTGTAGGAAGGTTTGATCACTCGTTTTGAAATTGGACATCTCGTTCATTGGAGGAATCAAAAGGAGATTTTGGCTTTGGCCTTAACTGTAGGAAGGTTTGACCGAGTGGGAGTTTTGAGACGATCCTAACTATAGGAAAGTTTGATCGCTTAATTTGTGGACCTCTCGTTCATTGGAGGAATCGAGAGGGGATTTTGGTTGTGGCCCTAACTATAGGAAGGTTTGACCAGGTAGACAGTAGGAGTGGGAGTACAAATCATAGTGGGAGTGTTGACTTGAACCGATTACTCAATGGGGATTCTTGGTATCAAGTGATAAGAACTTAACACGAAGGGGTTTGACAATTCGTCAAGGATTAAGACATTAAAATTCCGAGTACCAAGTCCGGATTCTAACATTGAGGATGTTGAGTGCACAGATACATCAAAAGTTTGAGTGGATTTAACCAAAAAGAATTTTGGTGGTCCCACCGTCAATTAGTCTGATCGGTGGGGGATTTTTATGGTGGAAGACTGTGAGTCGTTAACAAAAATGTGGTTCAGAAATCATAGTGGGGGTTTAGTGTTTATCACTTTATTCGTAATGATCGGGTTATCCCTAAGAATATTACATTTAACATTCTTCCGGGAACTTCTCGTTACATGAATTATCCACCCCCAGCTTTCTTTGCAAAATTGGGTCCAGTGAGGAGTACGTTATCCTCAGTCACATGTTCGGGTTATCCTTAAGAATATAAGATTCTCTAGGAACATCCCGTGAAATAAAGAAAACAGTTTAGACTCATATACCTGTTGGAGTATTGAGAAGCAGTTTATACTCGTATACTTTTCGGAGTGATGCCATTCTCAGCTTGCTTATCACAGCGTTATGGTGCCGGCTTCAACGAAGGTTTGGATGCTATTTTTGAGAGCAAAGCAATCCTTGGTGGGATGAAGGACCCTCCTATGGTACGCACAGTACTTTGGATCCGCGATGTTGTTAGCTTCCTCCTAATCTGGGATAGGTGGTAGCTTGATCTTGTTAGTTTCAAGGAGGGACTCGAAAATGGCTGGAACATCTTCATCCTTGAAGGAGTACTCTTTTTGGAGTTTCAGGTCCGAAGCCTTTTGCTGTCTTCGGGATTGCCGTTGTGATGTTTGATTAGCATTAACAGCAGCTGCAGGTGCCTTGCCCTTACCACGGGAGGCAAAGTTTGAGTTCGGAAGATTAGCCGTCGGTTGGCTCCTATCGGTCTTCTTCCTTCGGAGGAAGCGTTCGGCCTGCTCTCCTCGCGTTTTCAACTCTTTCCATATGTTGGACGATGCGACTCCCATAACTTCCAATATCTCAATAAATAGGTTGTTATGACATGTTTGGAGGATGAAATCCTCCGTGATCGGATCTCAGTAGTTCATTGCTTTATTCTAAAACCGTTTGATGAAGTCATTGACCGTTTCTTCGTCTTCCTGTTTCTCCTCAAAGAGTGTCCTGATGGATATCTCGGCATCGTCATCAAAGAAGTTGCCGAGGAATGAGCTCTCCATATCGTCCCAGCTGTTGATACTTCCAGGCTTGAGACGGCGGTACCAATCGAAGGAAGGCCTACGAAGAGTGCTGACGAATGACCGAACCATAAAGGCTTCATTACCGGAGACCATGCCTAAGTGGGACTTGAAGTAGATCAGATGTTGAGTAGGGGAGTCTTTCCCGTCGAATGGTGTGAAGTTGATCAGGTTGAACTTCACCGGGTACGGGATCGAATCCCACTTTCTTGGGTAAGGACACGAAATCCCGGTCTTCTTTACCTCTCGATCAGACATCAAAGCGTTGACTTTTCTCTCGAGATCCTTCATCTTTTCATCCTTGTCTGTATCATGCTTCGGACAATTTGTGAGAGGAACAACGGAGCCACCCCCAGTGTTGTCATTATTGGCGGGACCACTCCCGGTGTTATTTTCTTCAATGGGACCACCCCCAGTGTTCTAATCAACAGAAGAGTTCTCAGCATTGAGACGTTCATCCACATCTGAATTGCTACTTGCTTAGTCAGCAAGGTTGTGACGGCTGGATTCACCAAACTGATTGGACAGAGCCCGAATTTGTTGGTCATGCTCTTCCCTCATCCGTAGCATAGCCATTTCCATTTCAATCTTGAACGCCTCTTTCTGCTTGGCTAGAGCATCCTCAATGATTTTAGCTACTTCCTCGGTGTTAATCATAAACACCTCGCGGGATTCCCCTGGGCTGGATACCGTTTTGTCAGAAGCGACTGCACAGTTGACATCTGATGTTTCATCATCCGAGGATAATCCCCTCTGCATTCGCTGATAATCTCTTTGTCTAGTGGTTCCCAATCACAACCGGGTTAGACGATGAGATATGAGTGGATCAGAACTAGATGGTCTAGTCGACTTTCCCCTCCCAGCCATATTAACTGTGACTGCGGATTGTTCAGGTCCGACCGCTTCCAACTAGAGTCGAGACATCAGCCGAGCTATTCCCGAATTAACTCTTCTTCCTGGAGAAAAGTCGAGGCTAGAACCACTTGATACAATCGGGGACTTTCCCTTATTGACCATATTGATAGTAACTTCTGGGAATTTGTCATCTCGAACAGTCGATCATTTCTTGCAAAAACGCTTTGGTTTGGACTTAGTCATTCTGTTGGAGATCCTCTCGAATACCGAGACCCTCTACGGAGCGGTCTTGGGGTAGCTACACGCTGATAATACTACCCTGGTAATATTGGCACACGGACAGTGACAATCCATCTCCCGGGTACTTCTTTTTCGAGGCTTGTTTGTACCCCCAGTCTGATAGTACAACTCGTCGGTCATATGACCGGAGCAACCTATCGCGTATTGGCATGACTTTTCAGGTATAACGTTGTCGTCTGACGAACACGTTTCCTTCTGAGAGCTTGCTGCCTTATTGGCGTTCTTAAGAGTCATGTATTTGGAGCTACACTTTTGGGAGTGCGAACTCTTGATGGGCTCTTAGACTTCAATTCGTCGTCCGAGGCGATCAAGTGCAGGAGTTTTCCTATTATAGGAAGGCTCTGACTTGTTGCGAGGGTGTGTGCGACCCCCAGCTCAAGTGGTTGCTCGGGGTTTAGTCACCGGACCCAAGCGTTCTTTGATAAAAAATTTGCCTCGATCCTCGTGCAAAGGACCCAGGTGATTTGTCATCCTCATCTTGAAACGGGACAAGTTTCCGTGGTCGTGAGGCTTCACCGGAAGTGCAGAATTTATCGAGACAGAAACAGGGGCTGTCGGAGGCTTAAACGGGACTGCGGGAGGTGAACCGGGTGAGAACCAAACCGAACCAGGTGCGAACTGGCACGAACCACCATTTGGTGGCTCGGCTTGGGCCAAGCCACCATTTGGTGGCTCGGTTTTGGTCGAGCCACCATTTGGTGGCTCGGTTTTGGCCGAGCCACCAGATGGTGATTTGCGCATTCGAGCAGTTCCGGGCGCTGTTTGACTTTTTGTCAACACCGTTTCGGACTTTGGTTTTCAGACTTGGCATGGTTTTTGTGGCTTCTTGGTCACCTCTTCCTGTTTTAACTTTACGCTTCCTGCACGAGGATCCGTGCGTGCGCAATCAAGGCACGACACTTCTGAATGCGTTCCTCGAGGGTTGAGCGGGTCCGTTTGACTTGGATCCACTCATTCACTGTTGGTTTGGAGGAAAGGCCATTTATTTGCTACTGGGGCACTTAGTGCCTTCTGCATTTCAGATCAGCCTTATAGCCAATCCCGTCAACAAGCTCCAAAGCCTTAGCAAGTTGGCGCGCAAGTCGTTAGCGTTGCCTCTAGCGTGCCCTCTTTGATAAGGTTGGCGTGCCTTCTGCAATTAACTCCTTGATGGAGGAAGGGTCCAGATCTGTAGATCCGGGCTCGTTGGAGGTCGGAGGAGCTTTGTAAGGCGAGATTGCAACGGCAACGCGGGCCTTGATCTTCCTGCGCTTGCGAGGGGTATAGGATCTGGAGGAGGAGGACGATAGATACTCCTCGAACTTTAGTTGATCGAATTCGTACTCGACCACTTCTTCAACCGGGATCTGGATCCTTGGTTGCGGCACGACAGCTTCGGTCAAAAATTATTGTTTTCATTATGATTAAATCTATTACAACTTTAATCATTTGCAATAAACTCAAATAAAAAGTTGATCTTTTTATAAGATCTCCTTATACAATGAAAATACAAAAGATACGACTCTTGTCAAACAGCACAACGGACGTTTATCACCTGCTGATTGCGTGGGAACTTTGCTTGTACCGGGGATGTTAATATCCGTGGACCGTCGCGGATCAGATCTGGTTGACAGATTAAGTTAATCAAAGCTCTTACTTCACGAAGGAATTAATCGCTACAGCGATGATCTCGACCAAGCGAGATCACGGCTCTTCTCGAGATTTAAGACCAATATCTACTAACCTTTGATGTAAATTAGTGGCTCCACTCTCCAATTCGGTAGCGTTTCGCCCTCTTGATGTCCAGCCCGAAGAAATGAGTACCCGAGCTCGTAAGCCAGTATTTGGATAAGAACGAGGGATTCCTCCTTATCTTCAGTTAAGAAGCTGTTTTGGTGGCTGATGAGCGTGCGGGACACTTGATGGTAGCCGATGGGCATGCGGGACACTTGATGGTAGCCGATGGGCGTACGGGCCAATTGGTGGTGGCCGGTGAATGCACGGGCCAGTTGGTTCGTCGATTTGGAGGCCGATGAGCGTGCGAGCCACTTGATGGTAGCCAGTGAGCACGCAGGCCACTTGGTTCGCCAATTTGGTGGCCGATGAGTGTGCGGGCCACTTGGTGGTGGCCGGTGAGCACATGGTCTACTTGGTGCTGACTGTTTAGCGTGCAGGCCACTCGGTTCGCCATTTCGCTTCATGCGCTTGTCAGCGTCAGATGATCCTCTTTGACTCGGATAATACTCTTCGATTTGGTTAATGGCGTTCATCGTCTTCTCTCTGTCTCGAGCTGTGTACGGACATCTATAGGCATTTTTAGACGCCTACATATATGTCGGACTCATAAGGAATGTGTGTGTTTGAAAATTCTAAATTAGTCGTAGATGAATAGGACAAAAAGGAGTGAATGTGTGTAAAGATATAGAGAGAGATTTATCACAAAAATAAAAAACTAAAACAAGAGGAAAGAAAGAGAAAAGGAGGAAACAAATAAAAAGAATACAAAGAGGAAACTGAAAAAATATAAGAAGAATTGGAAACAATTATAGAAAGAAATAGAAAGAAGAGAAAAAATCAACAAAAGAAAATTAAGAAGAGGGAAAACAATAGATGAAGAGAACAATCAAATGAAGAAAGATTAAGAAAAAAAAGTAGAGAAGCTAGGATTCTAGATTTGGATCTACTAGTTAATTTCAATAAGATTTTATGACCTTCTCTTTTTTGGCATTGTTTACTTTAAATTTACTAAATATAGATTATCAAACCACTTAAAGGAAGAATAACCTATCAAATTATCATCCAAGCGAAATTTTCGTTCATGAAAAAAAAAACAACTAGGTAATAATCCTAAAAATTAATAAGCACAACCTATCCTACCACACAAGATAACCTAAAAATGAAGAAACCATAACAGAATTTGATTATCTTTGAGTTGACTTGTTGACTTCATCTTCATGGGCTTTTGGGCTTTTTGGCTAAATTTTGGGCTTCAATAAAAGGTTGAAAAATGAGAGAATTTGTCTCTTTTAGGCTCTTATTACTTAATCCTTTATTACCAGTAAATCATACTCCCTTTAAAAGCACGAGTTTAGGAAAATCTTTCGGTAGACAAAAATACCCCTATAAAGTTTGAACTATCCTACCACTAATCAAATTTGAATTTTTAATACTAATTCATCATTAGCCTAGGAAATTAATAAATTTTTAGTAGATATACATAGTATAAAGATAAGGAAACAAATTTTATTTAGATTATATTGGAATTAAGAAATTTAATTACATTCTCATCCTAATCTATACACTAATATTTACCCACAACTATCTTTACCAATTATTGAATACCTCAATTTCAGATAAATAATTCTCCCACACCACCTCTAAAAAGAGCTGTCTCCTTTTATGGAATCAAAAGAGTTTTCTCCACTTCTTTGCGGCGGCTATTTTTTCTCCTAGGGTTCAAACTTTTGGATGTCACTCCTGCAATGAATGTATGCTTTCCTTTTCATTTTCTTTTTTACTTCTTCTTAGATCTTGATTTGTTTTGGGCGTTCTATTCTTGAAAGATTTATGATGGGGTTCGTTAGTTTAGGATTTTTTTAGAGTTTATGTTTAGATATTCAATCTAAGATGTGGGTTTATGATATCTATAAAGCTTTTACATAAATTTTTTACTGTGTGTATTGATTTGACATTTCTTTTTTTTTATTTTTTTTGATTATATGTTATTGTTTAAATTTGAAAGAGACTTTATGCGTTGAGTAGAGTTTTTATTAATATTGTGCTCAAAGCAATAAGAAAAAAATCAAGAGTTTTGATGAGTAGATGATTAGTGTTCTTTTAGGGTTTTTGAATTACAGATGCTATTGATTTGTTGCAAAAGCTATCTTTGGTGCCCAAGACCAGGACCCATAATGCTTCTGAGGCCCGAATTAGTTAAATATGTTGTTAAGATTAATATGGTTTCTTATAAATTTATTTGTTTCTTAGGTTATATCCTTTCAATAAAAGTACGCAAGTCAAATTAAGATATTAATTGATGTTTTGTCTTTTAGTTGATTTAGCATGCTCTATTGAATGGTGAGAATAAGAAAAATGAAGCTATCCCACCAATGGAACGGTCAGCAACACCCTTCTGTGTTATGCATCGCCTTACTTATGGAGGTAAAATATGATGTCTCTTCTCTATTGTATCCTGCAGTTTTTGTGATCATATTACAAATTATTTGTTGCAATTATTAGATATCATCTTTAGCCAATAATAGTTAACTCGCATAATTTTTGATTGTGTTAGTTATAATGTTTGGTATATGCTATTTGTGAAATTTGGACGGGTTTTTAGGTTATGATCCAGCGAGCGAGTATGAGGATTACCCTAAATTTGATAGACCAGAGATGCAACATCCTGTAAGTTCTATTATAAATCATAATTAACTTTTTTCGGTGGTAGTATGCTATTTAGTACTTAGCAATAATGGTATTTGCTAGTATATTCTTTTGAACTATAAGTTTTACTTATTTATTGAATCAGAATTTTTGATTGAGCAATTTACTATATTTGATTCTAGCCTATTTCATCGACTCATTCTATGGAATTGATGAAACTTTGTCCTAAGACGATAATATTTTATCTAATATAAAATTAGTGAATCTTGAGCTGTAAGACTAAAATTAAATTTTGACAATAATTTGGTATGAATATTTGTAATGTTTTAGGCTATCATTAAGTAATAAGGTGTAGTAATGACACAATGCTTGGTGTTTGTTGTCTTTATGAAATGTAAATAAAAATGTTACCAATTTTGATGTTTGTCAAACCTTTCCCTTTGAAGCCCACTATAAGAGCAAAATTTTCATTGATGTGGAGATTAGTGAATTTAGGATTTTAGAGCTAAAATGAAAGACTAGCTAGGATTAAATATGAATTGGTTTGTGGAGAGGGGCAGGGATATGTTTTTCTTCTACAATTGATGATTAGGGACAATTTTGTCAATACTAAGATTTAGGGGTGTTTTTGCAAGTATGCATGGTTTAAGAGGTATATATAAAAATAAGCCTTTCTTTTTTAATCTTAACACATACAAAAATTAAATTTATTGTGGTTTTCTTTACCCGCAGGATGATATGTGACTACCTACTCTTCAATTGTACATTCTTGCTCGCCTTAGACTTTAGTATCACCATCACTTCTTTGAGATACTTATAGATGAGGGTTTTAGGTTATTGAACGTTGTCTCTTCTGTAACAACTATGGTAAAATGAGCTACAAAATTATGCATATTGATCCATGAGAACTTTTTGCCTATAACAAAAATCTTTAACTATAGTAATTAAGAATGACAGGAATGTGTTATCTACATATTCATCCAACCAAAATAAAATAACTTGGGTACTAAGAACATTAAAGTAAATAATAGAGTTAGACTAATATCGCTCATGTTATGTCATTTCCCATTCTATTCAGAGATTATTATGATTGTTCCACGATCATTCCCTCTTTAAAATTATGAGTTTGGAAAAACTTTCCATGTTTAATATTACTTTGAATATTATATTTTAATCATAATATATCCTAATTATCCAATACAAATTTTAAATATCCTATTACCCTTGACACTTTTTGGATGTTACATTGTAATCTAATCTTAATTAATAATTATATATTTATTAATAAAATTTGTGGTTTTGCTCCTATTGGCTGTTAGCTAATGTTGATAAGGAAATTCAAATGATCTCAGTAAGTTTCTTTGTCTAGCTTATTTGATTATAATCCAATTTGTTGTAGAATTAAAATTCTAACTTTATGCAAAGTCTGAAAAACAAAAATGTGTAGCTATATATATCATGAGCTGGGATAGAAATTTGAGACAACTGCAGTAATTTGGAACATAGATCACTCCTCTCTATATTCTGAACCACAAGATAATTAATTTATTTGGCTGCTGATATTTCTATAAGCTCTTTGCTTCCTCTTCACTTGAGAGAGATTATATTAGATTTTCTTGTAGTGTGATTTGGAATTAGTGATGTGAACCATGAACTACGTGTGTGTATTATCTTGTTTATATTTTCTTTGCTTTTTGTGTGATTGACATTTGCTTATCAGGGGATTTGTCACAACACATTAAAATCACTAAATTACCAAGCCCATATTTAAAAATGAATCAGCAAAATATTATTTTATTTATTTGATTCGTATTAGGATTATTCAATTTTGATGTTGCAATTTATGACTTACAGTTCAAACTAAACACATTAGTCTGTCAATACCATAGATGTCCTGAACTCAACATATTTTGAAAGAGGAATGGAGACTCTCAAGTCCCGATGATCTTTATATTTAGGAAGAGGTAGATATTTTCGTAGTAGCATCTCTGGTATGATAGGATTTCATTCTTGGTATCTTCCTTCTCATTAAAATCTCATAAGCTAATTTTTTTTCATAAAACTTTATGCCTTTGTTCATCGGTCCCCTAAATGCCAAAATATGCATGATATGATTTGATGTGATCTATGAAGGACAAAGACAGTTCACAAAATATTTCAGATCTTATTACCATATTCTTTTGCTTATGTGATCCTATAAAATGTTTTGAGCATGGAAACATCGACTTAAGCCACTTATTATTTAGTACTAATGTATATGAAATACCTCCTTAAGTATAAATACATATGATACAATCATATCCACATTCAGCCTCATTTCCTCATTTAAATTCATTTATTTTTCACTTGCCTTTTTCAAGTCCTTTTTTCCCTCTCAAGTTCTCCTATTGCTGCTTATATAGTTCATTTTTTAATATATTTATGAAAGCTTGTATTTGCTTTATTTAAATTATATTGTTATCGATGAGTCTTAAACGACACAAAATTCTACATATTGTTATCGATGAGTCTTAA
>BQKN01053860.1:0-11004 GCA_022839385.1 Asparagus kiusianus | reverse complement strand
CTTACGCCTGCTGATCACAGATGCTTCTTTCACCGCCGACTCCATTTCTACTCAGGCTTTAGAGAAGCCTAATTATCTGTTTGGGGATTCTGTTGAAGATCCGGCCAGGTTGAGTCTGGATGATGAGCATTGGCTGAATAATGATGAGGGGGCTCTCCTTTATATCATTTCCATTCCTCGTCAGCACTCTTTTACTCGTTTGGAGGGGCAGGCCGTAGGGCGTCAAATGTCATGGAATCTTACGGAAGATCACGACCGGGTTCACTGTGGATACATTTCCTCTCATAAGACTCCGGGCTCCAACGGGCATCATTATATCCGCGGGCTTCGACCGGGGGTCCTGGGTCTCGATACTGCACCCCCAGGCGAGATATCAGCAGCTGCTCCTACTGTGGTCGCCAGTTTGTTTTCGGTAAAAGTTACCTTCATTGTCGAACTCATTATAATAAAGTTTGATTACAAAGAATTCGAAATATTCAATAAGAAAAAGAATGAAAGATTACAACTTTTCGAAAATAACGCAAGATCCGTTCGTCGTCTCTTGCTTGCGTGGGTCTTTAGCCGGTGACGGGGACGTCGATATCCGTGGACTACCTGACAATCAGATCAGATGCAGAACTCCGTTGATTCGCGAAGGAATCTAGAAGCAGAAGCGCTTATCTCGGCAACGGCGAGATAATTGCTCTTCTCAGGATTACCGCAACGGGATAATTCTAAGGAACGGGTGTAGGTGAATGCAGATCTGACGAATCTCTCTCTCGTGTTGAAGAAATCGATCACTGTCATACGTCGGGATACTGCAGCAAACTGATCCGGGCTAAAATGTCGCATTGACTTCCCTCTCCAGGTCATGTTGACGGAAACTTCTGGAAATTCATTGTCTCAGAGTACAGGTTTCCTCCTACGGAAATGCCTTGGTTTGGCCTCGGGCGTTCTGGTAGAGATTCTCTCAAACACCGAAACTCTTTGTGGGGCTTTAGAATAGCAGCATTCTGATAATACTGCCTTGATTATATTGGCACACGGACAGTGAGAATCTGCATCTCGAACATTTCTCTTTCGGGACTTGTTCGTACCCCAGCCCTATAGTACAACTCGTCAGTTTGATGATTGGAGCAACCCATAGGGTGTTGGCACGACCTCCCAGGTATAACATCATCATCGGACAAATATGCTTTCCTCTGGGGATACGATGCTTTATTGGCGTCCCCAAGAGTCACTCATTCAGATTTACGCTTTCGTGAGCGTGAAACCCTAACGGGCTCTCGAACCTCAACTCGCAATCCAATGCGGTCGGTGACAGGGGCCTTTCCTTTGTTATCATTCTTCGGGGGATTGGTACGACCCCCTGTCTGAATTGTTGTTTGGGAACCTTTCAACGGTCCCAATCGCTCCTTCACGGGTGCTTTACCTCGATCTTCAGATAGAAGACCGAGGCGATCTTTCAAAAGAACTCTGGATTTGGTGGGATCCACGCTACCACACGGCTCCGTCGGATGTGCGGGGACAGGGGAAACAGGATCTGAAGTTGACGAAGGCCAGATGGTGACTTCGTTTACTTTTGCCTTAGGCACTGATCTCGCCTTCAGCACCCACACCTGTTTGTGTTTGGGCGGCTTCTTAACCGTCTATTCTTTCTGCATCTCTTCCGCTTTCTGCAGAAGGACTCGGGCATGCGCGAGAAATGCACGACGCTTTTTGATTCGCTCCTCAAGGGTGGAGTGGGTCCTCTTGACGCGAACCCATTAGTTCGTTTCTGTCTTGGAGGAAGGGTTGGTTGCTTGCCGTTGTTGTTCTCGGCGTTGCCTAGATTTCAAATCCTCATTATAGCGGATCCCGTCCATCGACTCCGATGCCTTGGCCAATTGTCGCGTAAGTCGTTGACGCCGTCTTTGGTGTGCCCTCTTCGACAAAGTTGGGGCACTTTCATCAATCATCTTCATGGAGGAGGAGAAGTCCGGATCTACAGCTTCGACCTCTTCGGACGTCGCGTGGGCGTCGCGAGGTGTGAGTGCAGCGGCGGCGAGGGGATCTTCGATCTTCAAGCCTGAGGTCCCGCGAGTATTTCTGGAAGAGGAGGCCTTCCTGCGCCTACTTGGAGAGGCGGATCTGGAGGAGGAGGAAGAGAGGTACTCTTCAAACTTTTGCTGGTAGAATTCATACTCGACCTCTTCATTCACCCGGATCTTGAATGCCGGTTGCGTCATGACAGCCTCGGCAGCGAAGCTGTTAGCTCCCACTATGGTCGCCAGTTTATTTTCACTAAAAGTTACCTTCATTACTGAATTTATTATAATATTAATTGTTTACAAAGAATTCAAATTTTCAACAAAAGAAAATAAAAGGTTACAACTTTCTCGAAAATAACACAAGATCCGTTCGTCATTTCTTGCTTGCGTGGGTCTTTAGCCGGTGACGGGGACGTCGATATCCGTGGACTACCTGACAATCAGATTAGATCCAGAACTCTTTCAATTCGTGAAGGAATCTAGAAGCAGAAGCGGTTATCTCAACAACGGCGAGATAATTGCTCTTCTTAAGATTATCACAACGGGATAATCCTAAGACCGGACATGGGTGATGCAGATCTGAAGAATCTCTCTCTCTTGCGTCGAAGAACTTGATCAATCTTCAGTCCGGCAGGGTTTCGCCAATTCTTCAAAATTCCAGATCTTAAAAAATGAGGCTCCCGGGGCTGTATTTATAGGCTCCAAGGAAGTCTGGGCGGTTAAAACCGCATAACGGCTGATTTTTGGGCCTGGAGACACTCCAGGGTGTCTCAGCGAGGTCGAGACACGCTTGGGTGTCTCGACCTGGGCCGAGACACCCTTGAGGTGTCTCGCTTGTGCCGAGACACCTCGGGGTGTCTCAACTCAGGCTGAGACGCTTTTTCCGCACACTCGTCCATTTCCACCGTAATTTCTTCGTCCGAACTCGGATTTGAGTGATTTAAAGTGCGTTGGTAAGCCGACGAGGAGATTTATAAGCTCCGATGATTAGATCGTTATGGATTAAACCGGGATACAAACGACGTTTCGTCTTTTGTAAGCGACGCGAGGCTCCCGATCAGTTCGTATCCTCATTATTCTGAAACTCCGTTACTTCACGTAGTTCGTCGATCCACTTTAAGCGTTCGTCGACGTCAATTAAGCTTATGTGAACTAGATAGTGACGTTCATCGTCTTTTCTTAGCGCTGAGCTGTTCGTGGAGACTTATAAGCAATTTGCGATGCCTACACACCCAAGCCGTTCACACGGTTTTCGTTGTGTAGGGACCACATATGCAGAGCAATTGAGAACGTGTGTCGTTCACGCGGTTTTCGTTGGGGGCCACACCGAGAATTCTCTCTCCCTTTAAATAAGAACCTAGTTCTCTCCTTAGGTTTTTTTTTGCGCAAAACAGGGGGAGAAAGTAGGTTTTGGCGGCTGTGCGGGAGAAAAACGCAGAAGGAAGGGGAGAAAGTCTGTCGTCCTTTTAGAGTTTGAGCAGTCCTTTTTTAGGGTATTGAGCATCCATTGGTGAAGAATTTTGTGAGGGATTTGAGAGCTTGTTTGAGCGTTTAATTTATGTGATTGTAAACCCTATTTATACTCTCTCTCTAATAGCAGATCTCCCCCTCCTTGTCCCGTGGACGTAGACAATTTGCCGAATCACGTAAAATTCGTTTGTCTCGTTGTTTGTGTGATTGTAATAGCTTATTTAGGTGCCATCGACATGTCAGTCCTAGAACTGATGAGAGGAAGAGCTGATATCTCACTTTGTTGAGATATTTTACTTTTGGTTCTTGTTTCTTTGGTGAAACGAGAATTCCTATTGTGATCTTACTTTCTTGTTGCACCGAGGTGCTGTCGAGGTGCTGCCGAAATTTTCGCTGGACACAACAAGATTTTTTTCTGCTTCCAAAATTATTACAAAGCCAAAGTCTTAAACGATTTTTTTTTTCGCTGGACACAACACGAATCCTACAATTATTACAAAGCCAAAGTCTTACATGATTTTTTTCTACTTCCAAAATTATTCGCTGGACACAACACGAATCCTACAATTATTACAAAGCCAAAGTCTTACATGATTTTTTTCTACTTCCAAAATTATTCCTAGACAAAGCTGAGTTATTCTTCAATTCAAATATTGATAATAATATTTAACGATTATTAATTATAATTCATACGAAGCTTCAATAGCTTCAGCATGTAGATATTTTATTTGTCCATATTTTGTTCAAAACTTAGGGTTTGGTTCGGATACCATAGTATTTTCCTTGTTGTGTTTTTGTCAAAAAACACTATGGTGTTGTATTTTTCCCTTGAAGTATTTTCAAAACACCATGTTGAGTGTTTTTGATCAACTTGTTTGACCCATTACAACATTAGTATTAAACATATTTTTAATATATTATATATTAATTATAACAAAATATATTATAAATAAAATATTATAATGTTTAGTTTACATTATTATAATATTATAAGTATTAAATATAATATAATATAATATTGTATAAATAAATTCCGCTGGGCACAACACTTACAGCATGTGCGTTTAACTTATTTCCCTTTAACTTCCCAAAATAAATTAATAAAAATTTCCATTTTTATTGGATTTTTATTTGAGTTTTAGATATTAAACCTTTTTTAGGTTGATTTATGAGAGTAGAGGCTCTTGCTGCATGTAGACTTTATGATACTGGATGGGAGAACTAATCCAAGCTGTTGATTTTCTCCGAGACAGGGATCACGAATCCTACAATTATTACAAAGCCAAAGTCTTACATGATTTTTTTCTACTTCCAAAATTATTCCGAGACCAAGCTGAGTTATTCTTCAATTCAAATATAGCCATTAATACACTGACTTCCAACGTCTTAAAATTGTACAGCTCTAATTTATCCATGCCAGACGAAGATTCTATGAGAGATTTTTTAGTATGAGAAATATTATACTTTGATTGGAGACATATTAATAATATTTAACGATTATTATAATTCATAAGAAGCTTCAGTAGCTTCAGCATGTAGATATTTTATTTGTCCATATTTTGTTCAAAACACTATGCTGTTGTATTTTTCTTGTTGTGTTTTTGTCAAAAAACACTATGCTGTGTTTTTGTCAAAAAAAAACTATGCTGTTGTATTTTTCCCTTAAAGTATTTTCAAAACATCATGTTGAGTGTTTTTTATCAACACTTATTTGATCCATTACAACATTAGTATTAAACATATTATTAATATATTATATATTAATTATAACAAAATATATTATAAATAAAATGTTATGATGTTTAGTTTACATTATTATAGTATTATAAGTATTAAATATAATATAATATAATATTGTATAATGTATTATAACATTATATTATACTTTTATGAGTTATATTATATTATAATTATGTTATAAATATTACATATTATTTCAAATAATTATATATCTAATTAGTTTGGTATATCAATTTGCTGCTTTTTTTAGTATATAATATTTTTAAAATAATATTTTTTTATTATTCATATAATAATATATTATTAATATAATATAATATTATTAATAATGTTAATATTATGTTAATACTAGTATATTAGTAATAAATTAGTGTATTATAAATATTTTAATATTATACAATACATTATTGTTTCTAATATGTTAGAGTTTATTAATAATACTTTAATTTAATTTATGTTATAAATAAATATTACTATATTATGAATATATTATTTTTACATTAACATTTTGTTAGCAATAAATTATTTTAGTATTAAAAATTATTTTACTTTCTAATATATAATATTTTTTAATACACTAGTTTTAGAGGTGACTAGTTTTACAGGTTATTGTGCACTTAGAATAGATTTTACACTAAGGATTTGCATTAAAGTATTATTGGAAACTTGAACAGTTTTTACATGTAACTATGAAGAAGTTGCTCGAAAAGATAAGAACCTATTTCATAAGCTTTCTGTTTTTAGAGGTTATTGATGAACTTGAAATAAAACATTAAAATGAATGAAATTAAGATTCATTGATGCTTCACTAACCTAGTATAAATTAATAAAATAATCCAGAAAAATAGAATAAGCAAACCAAATAATTCTTGAAGAATAATATTCCCCTACAATCCATAAATCGCAATTTGAGATGGAGGTTTCAATTAAAATGAACTTTTCAACGGAGTATCATGCAACTGCAGTAGGATCTAAGAAGTTTTTAAAAATTATCTACGAGAAATTAAGCTTCTCAATCAAATGAAAGCATGGGTTCATATAAAAGTTATTTTTCATGCAATAACTATCACGTCCACAATTCGTATAAGTGAATTAAAATTAATCCTAACATATTTTGAAATTGTTATTAAATCCCTTAATTCTTATAAGTCATTTGAAATAATTAATCCCTCCGAGTAAGAGAAGCACTTGCAAGATATAATTATAATAATTGGGACCTAATAGAAATATAATCGCATTTAAGGGAGCTCATTTAAACATATTAAAATCCTATATTACTTTCAATTTTGAATTATAACAAAATAAGATTTGACTAATTTTTTTATTTAACTTAATTTTAAATGTATATTTTTTAAACAATTATGAGCCCACTATGAAACTATTTGTCACGAAGGAAAATCTATATAGCCTTATCTTAGGAGTATTAATATACTGCAATGCTATAAAAATGCAGTATTTGATCATTGATCAATAAAAGCGACAAACACATGTATATTAAGAATAGAGATGAAAATTTTATCATAGTGACTACTGTTTTGTGATTCACCATATTGTTGGGATTTTGTCTTTGATTCTTTGTGTAACTTCATGAGAATTAGATAGGGTTAGAGTTTTATCATGATTAGGAGTTTGAGTTCTATCATGATTAGGAGTTTGAGTTCTATCATGATTAGGAGTTTGGGTTTTATCATGATTGGGAGTTTGAATCATATTCTAATTAGGAAGTTAGGCTAGAGATAGGGTTTTGGTTTCCTATATATATTCTTCTATTGGTGGAGGAAAAACCATGAAGAAAAAGTAGAGATGTAGTAGATGAGAGAGAGTGGGGGTTTCGTAGTCTTTATCCGTGCAAAAGATTACAAGGAGTGGGCTTTGGAGAGAAAATGAGAGTTGATTATGTATGTGAGGTTGAGAGATTGAGAGACGAGAGTTGAGTGGTTCCTATTGTAGCTCTCCCTGATACATAGTGAATTTCTCGTATTGTTGCCCCGTGGACGTAGGTCGAAATTGGTCGACCGAACCACGTAAATCTTGGTGTTCTTTTCTTGATTGTAGTTGTTCTATCTTATTGATTAGGGTTGGCTTCCGAGTTACGCATATCGTGTTAGACGGGGAGACTGAAATTCCCCAACACATATATCCTTAACAGTCAGTTGGAAATAAACCAAGACTTAAAGCAATCCAATTATTAGTCGTTGTTTAAAATCTTTTTCTTTTGACATTTCTAGATAAAATTTTCATGGAATAATAGATATAATCCAGTCTACAATCAGAAATATAATAGTGTTCATTTGGGATACGTACAGAATAGAGTATTACGGGAACAATGCAAATAGAAAAGCAGCTTCCCAGATTATGTGCATGTTTGACAAGTTATATATTTAATGCATAAATAAGAAACCATGAATTCACTAAAGGGTGTTCTTTAAATTCACAAAGAACAATCTTTAAATCCACGAAGAGACAACATCAAATCCACGAAGTAATATAAAAGAAAATTTTATTAATAAAAGTGATCTGATCATTCTAGGGTTACATGGCTCTTTTTAAATAGAAAAATAAAATAGGCTCTTAATAAAACTAAAATTATAAAGAAATAGAAAGTATCAAATCCTACTATTAAAAGACTCCTTATAATAGAGGCAATAAATCATGAATTAAAATTAATTTTTTTTTCCGTATCTAATTTGACTCCAACATTAAATTTATTTTCTAATCTAAATTGACTCTATATTTTATTACTAAAAATAAACTAAAGACTGATTATTTTAGAAATCCTATCAAAATGGATGGTATTGATGTGATAGTGTCATTCTGCCAAGCTGATTGATTACGTCTCGTCGAGATTGGCGATTTTAATATATAATATGTTAGAATCCACCTTCTAGATTGGAAGATATGGTTGTTTCTCTACGGTCAATCAGTAGTTCATTCGTATCCATATCTAACTCGTGAATGTCCCATTTTTTCATGAGTTTGATCGTTATGCGTCCTACATCTGTCTCCCATTGTTGAAAGAAGCTTGGTCGTGAGCTTATATTTGTTTGAATAGCAGCTTCCTTGATAAACACTTTCTTTCTTCTGCATTGATTAGTGTCCACCTTATGCTTATGATTGATTTTCTCCCTAAGTTCCTTGACCTCTTTAGCTAGGGTTTTTTCTGAATCAAACTTTTTAATGAATCCTTCCCACATTAATTTAATGTAACTGATTGCATGTGCATCAATAGATGACTTGATAATTTCCCCAAAATTATTTTCTTATTGCTTTTTATATTCTTGTGCCTGCAGTTTCATCTCAATCTTGTCAAAGTTGTTAACACTCTTTATTTTAAAAGAAGAATTTCTCTTACACACCATCTCCTTTGTTTTGGGCCATCTACTAAGCAATTCACACATATCATTAATTGCCTCACTCTCTATTTTATTATTTTTCTCTATCAGGACAACATCAATATGTACAATATCACTCACAACATATATGGGAATATCATGCATAATATTCATCTTCTCTATCATATCACCATTAGTATCATGAATCTCATGCATAACGAGTGTTTGCACCTTTGGAAGAATTTCAGCAGAGACAGGTTCTCCTTTTCCAGTTACAACCAAGGCATAGACCTTTTCAGATTGCTTCAAGTCTTTGGCTAAAGTCTTGTTGTCTACCACTAAAAATTTCTTGTTGTCTTTGGCTAAAGTCTTAATATTCTCTATCATGAATGACTCCTTTTCTGGAAGAGACATGAGTGCAATTCGATGTCCATCTTTCTTGAAGATACAAACATTGTCTCTGCTCCTGTGAATGGCATCAACATCTAACTTCCATGGCCTACCTAAAAGTATATGAAAAGTATTCATCTTGACCACATCACACAACACCTCATCGATATAGTTGTGGTTGATAGAAAATGTACTCGACATATCTCATCGTTATGCACATTATTGCCCTTGCGAATTCAGACGATCTTATAGGGATGTGGGTGTTTCTCTGTCTTCAAATGTCACTTATTCACCATATTCCGAGAGACAAGATTCTTGTTACTGTGACTGTTAATGATAAGATCACAAATCTTCTAAATCTCAGTGCATCTTGTGCGGAAGATATTGTGCTCAGGAGATGATTCTTCTTTCTTTGTTGTTACTTTAATTCTCTTCCGAACTCCGAGGTCTTGCCTAAGATCAAATTGGGGCTACTTAATCCTTCGATGACCATAGTTAGAGTGTGAATTAGGATGTTGATTGAACACATAATATTAGATAGGAAGAGAACAAGCTTTCAACAATTCCTTCATCTTTGCACATGATCGGATTTTTTGCTTCTGTTAACAGGCTCGATCTTTGCATAATAATTGCTACCAAAAAGCTACTTTACCATTTAGTCGGTAGGATATTCACTTAATCTTTTGATCTTCTACGCCTCGTATGTACCCAAAAAATCTCACCACCTCTTCAATCCGATCAAAAACAAAATCTTCTATATCTAGTTTCCCGTTGAATTACGATAAATCAATCCTTATATTTTTTAGTATCATAGATACCCTATCTTGAATCTATGACCATGATTTTAGCGTAGGACTTCATACTCATTAATGTTATTGTTGAATTCTTCATGCGGAGTCCGATCACGTCATTGGCGGCCATCAATGCAATCTGGAATTCTTCCCTAGTTTAGATGCTCCACTGCCAACGTAAGTCGGTCTACAGAATCTTAATTTGAGTTAGGGTAATAGAGTCTTCGTTGTTTGCCATTGGATCGGAGAAACATTATTCTGATACTAATTAACGCAGTGCGGAAGTAAGAAAGCTCAGAATCCACCAATGGGTGTTCTCTGAATCCACAAAGTATAATTTTTGAGTCCACGAAGAGACAACCTCAAATCCACGAAGTAATATAAAAGAGAATATTATTGATAAAAGTGATCCGATCATTCTAACATTACATGACTCTTCTTAAATAGAAAAATAAAATAGACTCCTAATAAGAATAGGATTACAAAGAAATAGAAAGTGTCAAATCTTACTCTAAAAAAACTTCCTATAATAGAGAAAATAAATCATGAATTAAAATTAAATTTGTTTCATAATCTAATTTAATTCCAACATTGGATTTATTTCCTAATCTAAAATGACGCTAACTTTATTACTAAAAATAAACTAAAGGCTGGCTACTTCTAAAATCCTGTAAAAACCAGATAGTATTGATAAGATTGTAGGATTCTGCCAAGCTGATTGACTCCGTCTCGTCAAAATAAGCGATTTTTATATATAATATGTTAGAATCCACCTTCCGGATTAGAATATATGGTTGTTTCTCTACGATTAGTCAAAAATTCATCCGTATTTACATCTAACTCGTGAAGGTCCCACTTTTCATGAATTGATCGTTATGCGTCCAACATCAATATTTTAATATAAGTGAGTTTTACTTTATAAGAATCCGAAATCATGTTCGGTAAATGTTACTTATTTACTTATTTTTTACTTATAAGTAACCGAAAAATAAGTTGGGAAATCTCCACTTATTTTTTAGATACTTATAAGTAGATTTACTTATTTATAGTAAAAGATTATTTTATCCTCTAATAAAATAAATAAAAATAAGTTATAAGGATTTAATAAATAAGTATTAGCCAAATATGACCTGAGAGGCACTCTGGTTTGTCGTAATAATGGATTGAAACAAAATTTGTAATTTTATTATTAAAAGCTACACGTTTATCTAGATTGAATTAAAAAGTCTGGTATTTGTTGAAATATATATATATATTTCAACAAATACCAGA
>BQKN01053858.1:22197-46346 GCA_022839385.1 Asparagus kiusianus | reverse complement strand
GGAATGTTTCTCAAACAGAAGAGATCAGAATCCAGTTGAAAATAATATGACATATTATGGAAGGTTGGAAGATGTGGTGGAGATATTCTACGGCTATGATGGTCCAAATGAACATAAATACATGATGTTCATGATTCGTTGGTGTTTTACAAAGACTCAAAAGGATCCCTTTGGATTTACAATAGTCAATCTCGATAAAGAAATTGATAGTGATGAAAAATTCATGTTTGCATCTCAGGTGGGACAATGTTTCTATGTGAAAGATCCTACAGTTAAAGATGAGTGGGTTGTCTTGTACAAGGATTCTAGGGATTATATTCAACCTTCCACTAATGAAGATGATGACGAGAGCTATATAAACAACTTCAATGAGCCAAATGCAGCGATCGATGAATTCTCGTACCCTCAAAACGTAGTGTTTGAAACAGATGCTCCAACAACTCGGACATACATTCCAAATATTATCACAGACATTAATAGGAGCTAAACAACAATTATTTGTAATCGGGTCTTCATGTAACTTTTTTAGTTTGCAAATTGTATAATAGGCAACTTTAATATCACTACAATGTATCTCAATTACCTTTTGGACGATATAAATATGTAATATCTTATTTTGTATATCCAGCTTGCAGATGCCTACAAACTTGATGTGAAATGAAAAATTTAGTAACGCAATAATACATATTGTTTTTATTTTCGCCAAGCCAATTTGCATCTATATTATATTAATTTGTATGTTTATTCAACTTGCAGATGTCTAAAAATATTAACAGGAGGTTATTCGAAGCTAACCCCAATCAAGACCAATCCACTGAGGAAGAGCCTCCGAGTTCAGGAGAGATGTCAGGTATAACTTAGTTTAACTTAAGTATCTTTATTCATGATATATGCACAATGATAATTTATTTCTTTTATTTTTATAGGTGAGGGTGAGGACGAGCCGACTCACATACCATTATATGCAGATCCTCCAGTTATACTTCAAGCATATATTCCCGGGATTGAGCTTGGGCCCTTACCAGCATGTGCAGAGGGGTACAGACTCAAGCAGACAGAAAAATACCCGCTTGCGAAAAAAGATTGGATGAATGGGCCCCACAGATTGATGAGATTTTATCTGATGCAAAAAATGAAATCAGACAAAGATTTGGTGAGTTTGATCAAAAACTTAATCAATTCCGAGTCTATTAATAAGAAAACATAATCAATTCCAGAATGTTAAAATTTAAATGTTTCCATAATTGTATCCATATCTAATAAACATAATATTCTCAGGTTTCTCTTTTCCTTAATATTTTTCTTCTTCCTTTTTAGTAAATTATAAGAGCTTAAGATTGATTAAATAAAACTGTTGATATATCTATTATTTTTTTTTGTTGTAGGAGAAAAACTTTATCAGAAAAAAGTACGCCAAGGAAGTGACTTTAAAAAAAAGTTACCACCGGATGGTTTTCGAGCAATTGTGAGATGGGGACATAATGGGATTCCAACCGGACAATGGGCTAATAACTTCAGCTCAAACCTTGGATGTTTGATGCGGAGGAGTGATAATGTGAATCCTTATTACGAGGCTTGGGAGAAGCCATTTCATGTCCTGGAGAGTATATATTGAGATTGTTGGGTAAATTCTTATATTTAGCATAATTATTTTTCAATTCTGTCAATCGTCCATGTTTAACTATATTTTATTTTTTAGAGATATTTTAACATTGAAGACAATCCCGTAGGGTGGGAATTTTTATTTGGATACCAGGGAAAGTTCAAGCATTCTTTTCGGGAGTGGAGACATGAGATAAAGAAGAAATGCTTTGATTGTTTCACTCACAACTGGGAGAGGATATACAAGCTAGATAAGAGGGTTGAGCCTGAGCACTTAGCTGCTCTTATAATATTATGGGGCCAAGAGGAGCACCAGGTAAATATGTATAGTAGTTAATTATCATCAAGTTATTTATCTGAAACTAGTGATATATTTCATTGTATATTATACCATGCACTAAAATTCTTTTTGTTCATGTTGAAGGAAAAATGTCGGAGAAATAAACTTAATCGATGGAAAAAAGATTATGATCATCATACGGGGACTACTTCATTTGCCCAGATTGAGGATCAATTTTGTAGGACAACGGTATAAAGTCTTTTAATCTTCTATATATATTCTCTCCGCTTCTTAGAATATTTGATAAATAAAACTAATAAATATATTTTTAAATCTCAGAACGCTCCCTTTATCCCGCTACCAGAATTGCACAGGAGAACGATGGTTCAATTTAAGAAGGGATACGATGACGACGAGACTAAGAAACAAAAGCTAGAATTGGCCAAGAAAATGCAGGTTAACTAATTATCTTAGCTCTTATTAGCCTGTTATCATGTTGGGAATTTATTGTTTGCACTCTTCTTTTGGTCATCTTAATTATCATACATGAATTATATGTGTGAATGTGTTAAGGAAGATGCATGCATACATCTATGGTAATGCAAGCTTCTTCATGCACTTTGATTTTATTTTATCTTTTAAATATGATGATTATATATATTGGGTTGTTTTTTTTGTGGGTAAGTATAATATTCATGTTTCTGATAGATTTTCCATTTGTTCGTTTGATATTTAGTAGGTAGGCCTATCTTGCTTCACATTAGGAGGGATTTACCAAGGGAAGGGATTTACTAAGGAGCATGATGCGTACATAAACAACCAGCACTTTATCATTGTCATCGTCATCAAGGATGAAAGTGTGATGCTTATAAGTCATTCCTTTAGCCATTAGTTCCATACTCATGGTTTCACTGATTTAATCATCTTAGGCTAACCCTTGTAATATAATATTTATCTACTTGGTTTTATTATCGAAAACCTTTGAATTGCTGATGACAAAACTTTTCCTATCACCTTACAAGCCAAAGCACCTTTCAACTATTTATTAGCACATAACACCCTTCTTCACATGTACTTTTATGTTGCACAAAACACCCTTCACATGTACTTTTATTTTACTTGTTCAGGTAAATATCTTTTATTTTTGAAAGGCCAATTCTTAAATTTATTTTTTTGACTTCTAGGAAGCTCTGGAAAACACATATTTTGAGGTTGTTGAACAGAGCCAGGAGTCCCTGACTAGAGAGCAGAATTATAATGTAAGCCATTTAGTTTGTGGACTTCCCAAAAAAGGAAGGACCAGGTGGATGGGAGTTGGAGCTCAGAGGGTGTCTACACAATTCCAGCCCCCGCCGATTTCAACACCCTCGACTATGCCATCGGGGCCCTCTTACATGCCGCAGGAGGATTGTACTCAGCAGGCGATGCAACTTGTTTCCTCTGTGATGAATATGTTAGATGGTCAGATTCCCGAGGAGATGTGGGAGGATATTCAAGAGGAGCTTATGCGAGTGATCTAGCCTGCTGCTACTTTTGCGATGGTTTCTAGGCAAATAATAAAATCTTGTAGAAGGCGGATTCCTACTCAGGTGCAAAGCTAGATTATGAACTTCTTGGCCACTCAAAAGTCATTTACTGGTAGTGGAGAGAGTAGCAGATAGGTATACTTATTATATATGTAAAACATGATTACACACAATATTATGTGATTCTAAATTTAAATTATTTTGTTGTTAGAGTGGAGATGATGCTATTGGGAGCACGAGTCGTAGGAATGGATCCGCCAGTGGCAACACGGACGATGACCTATCTTGTGAGTTATATCCTAAACTCGTGTTTGTATATTGTGGACATCTTTATAGTTGAGATTATGATATGCGTGTATGGTTTGTTGTGGATTTAGAACTTATGATATGTGTGTATGGTTTGTTGTGAAAATTATTGTGGATTTGGAACTTATCGTGAAAAGTGAATGTACATATTTCGAATGTTTGTGAAAATTGATTGGATGAGAGGTTTAATTGGGAAAATTTGGATTGTATTCATTGTGAGATGTTTTGGAATGCGCATGAAATGTCGTTTGGAGATTTGTATGTACAGGGAACTGAACATATAATCAGCAAAAATTTTTTAACTGCTAATACTTATCGCTGACGGGAAGCCCGCCAGCGATATTTCTTACATCACTGACGACACCCTGTCAGCGATACGTATCGCTGACGAGGTTCACATCAGCGTCTGTGTGTTCACCAACGACGATGGGCCGTCAGTAACTGGTTTCACTGACGGGATCCCCGTCAGTGATAGAGAAAAATCGCTGACGGGATTCATGTCAGCGATGTTTCACTATCACTGACGGCGTTCGCCGTCAACACTGATGCCGTCAGTAATACATATTACTGATGGCTCCCCGTCAGCGATAGTTCTTCCCTAACGGGACTATCGGTGACGGCGTATCCTTGACGGGAAGCCGTTAAGGATATTCATTACCGACGGGAATTTAGACATCCTTGACGGGAATGCCCGTCAACGATGCCTAGTTTTCCACCTGTGAGTTA
The DNA here is from genome assembly GCA_022839385.1 of Asparagus kiusianus. NCBI lineage: Eukaryota > Viridiplantae > Streptophyta > Magnoliopsida > Asparagales > Asparagaceae > Asparagus > Asparagus kiusianus. Next base: position 41,906 of record BQKN01053858.1, on the reverse strand, counting down.
ACCGTTGTGCTTTGCTTAACGTGAAAGATCGATATAGTTAATAACCCCAACATCTACATTACTGAAAACGGTTAATACATTACTTAATATCGAGCTTGTAATTTCCAGCTTACCTATTAGTAACTTTCATGTAGTTAGCCATTGTGCTTTGCTTAACATAAAAGATCGATATGGATTATAAAGTATGCTCTCATGTTGATGACCTCGCTACAGTCTATTCAGTCTATTGTTTCAAGAGGTCTCAACAGTCTATTGTTTCAAACAAAGCTCGTTATAATTTTAGATGCCATGTATTTTTAAATGAACAACTGATCCCTCTATATAAAAAACATATGGAAAAATTACTAAAATTAATGAATTAAGTTGTAACGCAGCGCGGAAGTGAAAACCTCGAAATCCACCAAGGGGTGCTTTTTAAATCCACCAAGAACTTTGAATCTATAAAGAAAATATTAAAAGAGAAATTTTATTGATGAACAGTTATGCCTCTAGGTCTTACAATCCTTTGCTTAAATAGAAAATATACAAGACTCCTATTGGGACCCAAACTTTACCAAAAATTGAAATAACAAAACTATCCTCAAAAGACTCCCTATGATTAGGGAAGTAAATCGGTCAAATTTGAAATCAAATCGGATTTGTTTTCTAAACAAAACAGGTTCCTAAAATATTACCTAAAATATTAAAAACTAACAAAAACTCTGTTATCTCTCAATCCATGGGAAATTTTACAAAACAAACGGTGGCAAACAAAAAAAAGGTGGGTTTGGTTAACTCCATATTGAAAAAATACGCGATTTACATATATAATTCGTCCAATTCTGATGTACGATTTGGGAGATATGATCTGTTCTTTGTTGTAACTTTTTTTCCTCTGCTCGGTCTGCATTTGAGCTTTTGACATTCCCGTTTCTCCATGAATATATGCATAGTGCATTCTACATCAAGTTATAAATAAGCTTGCACCAGCGCTGCTCTTTATCTCAGAAAGGTCTCACAAATATTCTAGGTTTTCTCTTTTATTTCTTTTCTATACCATATTCAGGTTCAAACACGATTTATGTTGTCTTCTCTTCTTTCTCTAGAAAGGCTTATTTATAGGAATCATTCTAGAAGTATTTATAGAGTTTTTCTCTTATCTTGAGTTCATGTAGGGTTTTTATGTAGTTAAATCGATCATACCTAATCCTTTTTAAATTGAAACTTGAATTCGAATTGAAATTGTTTGTTTCAAATCGAAGCCAAAATTTCAACAAAGTCAAATTAGGATTCGCTGACCACTGAGATAACAACCTAGCAATCTCCATTTTAGGCTTGAACGCAACCAGCTTTGAAAACTTATGATCCATTCCTTGGAAGAATCTTTTGCTTTGTGACATTCAACTTTTTAGAGATATATCAAATCTCATAACTTCTGCCCTCCCAAAGGGCTTAATAGAAACTAATGATGTTCCTTGATTGATGCCAAATCCTTTTTTAACTTGTACACAAATCACTGCAAACTTCAAAAACTACTATAGAATAGTGGTAGAATTCAATATGTTGTTACTGATTATTTCAAAAAAGTTAGAAAAACTGGACGAATTACCATTCAATTTCCAAATTTTCCACTTAGTGTCTTTCTAATTGTTGACATACTGCCTCATGATTTTCCAATTTCAAATCTATGATGCTCGATGGGGTAGGGGACAGAGTTTAGCTGAGGTGAAACTCCCATGGAGACTTCTTTTAGGAATCAAAGTATAGTTATTAACATCTTTTTCTCGTGGCCAATAACCTCTTTCAATGAAAAATTCCACCTCGAATTATGTTCTTGTCAATTAACTTGTATAAACAAATTCCTCAAAAAGAAAAAGAATAAAAAAACTTGTATAAAACATTACCACACCACTTTCTAATTAGATGAGGTATGTTTTGCAACATATGATGCATATGCATATAGGCGTAATACTCTTTCGAATCAAGCACCCCAAATGAGAAAAAAAAAATTGTTTGACTATTTGTATATAAAACTCAAACTCCTTAAAATACAATCATGTCGCCATGTTTTCTGTCCATATTGATTACTCCTCTACTTGTAACCTTACACTTAATTTGTTTCACGTGCTATATAAGCAGTTTCTTTGACTCAAATGCTTTTAAAAATATCCATCCGTACCGGGCTCCTTAACATCAGAAATAAAGAAAACTTTCTTGATAATTACCTCCAGTAATAGATTGAATAAGCACGTATTTCATGTGATCACTTAGTTGACTACCCATTCATCAAAGAGAATCATCAATAGTAGATACAGGAATTGAAAAATCTAGGTAATAACTGCTCATAATAAGAAACATTCTTGGCAGGAATATCTTTATGATTAGTGGAGTTTTCTTCCATTTGAATCTTACATTATTCGAATAGAATAAAAGTCCTAACTAATAAGGACAAAACCTCAATATATAAATTGAAAATTTTTCTTGTTAGTAATTAAAGTTAAATCTTGATCCAAGTGAAAATAGGGTTAACTAAGTGCAAAGAAAAATCCTAACACAGTGGTCTTGAAAGGACATGGAAAGTCGATTTGCTGTAAAATGAAGCATAATCAAAGAAAAATGTCAACATCCGTCTCGATGCTCTATCAATGAAGGGGGAAATTGATAACTTCAAACGAAAGCAAAAATATCATATGACGGCTTTATATTTTTGGTGGCACTTGAATATTGGTAGAGTATGGACAACATATATAACTAGAAGAAAATTAATGCAATAAACCGCATGAACTTTTTATCATGTTTTCTTTCATAATTAAGAACATTATACAATAGACCTTACCTTTACACAATAACCTTTGCAGGAACTGCTGAGATTGACAATCCAGAAATAAGCAAGGACGAAGCACTTAAGGATGAGAAGAGAATTGAATATTTGCAATCTCATATTCAAAATGTGCATCTTGCAACACTGTAAGTAAATACTATGTACATCACTAGAATTCTTGGTTATATTTCAAAATAGGCTCATGTGCATTAATAGCTGCACGCATTCTTCATACATAAAAGTCGACACATCATAATTGATTACCGTTCAATAAAGAACTAATTTAGCTGTTTAAACATTCATAATGTGAGAGTATTTATATCATTTATTTTTTAGAAGTAATTGTCAGGCGCCTAACAATACAAGAGTCGCCCACGTTTTTCTCCAACCAGCAACCATTGTTGAAAATTTGAGAAGAAAACAAAAGAGCGAGCCTCACAGCTACAGTAAAATATTATTATTTTATTGTGCATAGTGTTTTTCTAAAAACTATAAATAGGGCTGCAAATCCTTAAGGAAATCTCATCCCAGAAACAACTTCTTATATAGAAGAGTGAGAGAGAATAAATAGAGAGAGTTTCTCCTTGTAAAGAGAAAGAGTTTGTAACTCCAGAGTTTTCTCCTCATAGTGAATTCTTCTATCCTTTCCCGTGGACGTAGGCAATCAAGTGCCGAACCACGTAAATCTGTGTGTCCAACATTTTATCTCTACTTTTGCTCTACTATTGCTGCGACCCTGCTCAATTGGGCCCCGGGTTTGTCCCAACAAGTGGTATCAGAGCCAACTTAGGGTACTTGTATATATCTACTTATCGTATGCTCTGTGGCTACCACCAAAGGTGGATCCTCCACATCAGAAAATAAGTTAGGTTATCATTTACCCTTTGAAGGTGACGGGTACTATTCACGAGTACGGTACTGTTCACAAATACGGTACTATTCACAAGTACGGTACTATTCACGGATACGGTTACTGTTCATAAATACAGTACTATTTACGTGAAATAGTAAGAAGTTACTGTTCGTGGTAGAAGCAATGGCGGCGAAGTTCAAGATCGAGAAATTTGACGGGAGTAATTTCTCATTGTGGAAGTTGAAGATAAAGGCTATCTTGAGAAAATATAATTGCCTGACGGCCATCGGTGCAAGGCCGGATGGCATCACAGATGATAAGAAGTGGAACGAGATGGATGAAAATGCTATAGCAAATCTTCATCTGGCATTAGCAGACGGGGTGCTGTCAAGCATAGAGGAGAAGAAGACAGCAAAGGAGATCTGGGATACTCTAACAAAGCTATATGAGGCGAAATCCATGCACAATAAAATTTTCTTAAAAAGGAGACTTTACACTCTGAGGATGGCGGAATCTACATCGATGACCGACCACATCAACACCCTAAACACACTGTTCTCCCAACTCACAACGTTGGGGTATACAGTTGGTGCAAATGAACGTGCAGAACTTCTACTTCAGAGTCTACCTGACTCGTATGATCAACTCATCATCAACCTGACGAACAACGTCCTCACGGACTATCTAGTTTTCGACGACGTTGCAGCCGCTGTTCTGGAAGAAGAAAATCGGCGCAAGAACAAGGAAGACAGGCGGGCAAGTTCGCAGCAAGCGGAGGCCTTGTCGGTGACGAGAGGAAGATCAACGGGACGTGGCTCTAGTGGGAGTCATGCCCATGGTAGATCTAAATCACGAAGTAAGAAGAATATCAAATGCTACAACTGTGGCAAAAGAGGGCACGTGAAATCGGAGTGTTGGCACAACAAGAAGAGTGGAGATAAAAAGTCTTCAGAGTCATCAACATCTCAAGGATGCGTTGTCAGCACATCAGACGATGGAGAAATTCTATTCAGTGGAGCAACCACTGTTGATGAAGGCAGAAAGAAGTTTGCTGATGTCTGGCTTCTAGATTCAGCAGCCTCTTGGCACATGACCTCTCGGAGAGAATGGTTTCACAAATATGAACCTATCTCAGGAGGATCTGTATTCATGAGGAATGATCATGCCTTGGAGATTTGTGGTATTGGTACTATCAAAATCAAAATGTTTGATGGTACAATACGCACCATTCAAGATGTGCGACATGTGAAGGGCTTGAAGAAGAATCTATTGTCTTTGGGACAATTAGATAAGCTCGGGTGCAAGACCCATATCGAAAATGGGATCATGAAGATTGTTAGAGGGGCGCTTGTGGTGATAAAAGGAGAAAAGATAGCTGCAAATCTGTACATGCTCAAGGGAGAAACCATGCAGGAAGCTGATTCATGTGTGGCATCAACCAGCCGTGGAGAAGAACAAACCATGATGTGGCATCGTAAACTAGGCCACATGTCAGAACGAGGCTTGAAGGTTCTCTCCGATCAGAAGCTGCTTCCTGGTCTTAATTCAGTAGCTCTTCCATTCTGCGAGCATTGTGTTACAAGCAAGCAGCATCGACTGAAGTTCAACACATCGAGTTCTAAAAGCAAGGCTATTCTGGAACTGGTTCATTCTGATGTATGGCAAGCACCGGTTACATCCTTAGGAGGAGCAAAGTACTTTGTGTCCTTTATTGATGATTACTCCAGGAGATGTTAGGTGTATCCTATTAAGAAGAAGGCGGATGTGTTCTCAGTCTTTAAAGCCTACAAAGCGCGGGTCGAGCTTGAATCTGAGAAAAAGATCAAGTTCTTGAGGTCAGATAATGGAGGAGAATACACAGACGGTGAATTCCTAGCATTCTGCAAACAAGAAGGCATCAAAAGACAATTCAGTACGACTTATACTCCACAACAAAATGGAGTGGCGGAGCGGATGAACAGAACTCTGTTGGAAAGAACAAGAGCTATGTTGGCAACTGCAAATCTGGAAAAAGTCTTTTGGGCAGAAGCAGTAAAAACCGCCTGTTATGTGATAAATCGATCTCCATCAACTGCAATACAATTGAAGACGCCGATGGAGATGTGGACTGGCAAGCCAGCTGATTATTCCAACCTTCATATATTTGGATGTCCAGTGTACGTAATGTACAATGCCCAAGAAATTACAAAGCTGGATTCAAAATCCAGAAAATGCATATTCTTGGGGTATGCTGATGGAGTAAAGGGGTATCGCCTGTGGGATCCCACTGCCCGCAAGGTTATCATCAGCAGAGATGTTATCTTTGTAGAGAACCAACTACAAAGTGAAGAGAAAGAAAGCAGTTCGAGGAACGACTCAGAGACTGTAGCTGTTCAGGTAGAAGATAATCCGAATTCTTCTGAAGCGACACCGGAGCATGATGTACAAGAACCAGTCGAGGTCGAGGCTCCAGAAGTTCGAAGGTCAACTCGTGAGAGAAGACCACCGACTTGGCACTCGGAGTATATTACGGAGAGTAATGTTGCATACTGTCTTCTAACAGAAGATGGAGAGCCATCAACTTTTCATGAAGCTATAAATGGCACAGATGCATCTTTGTGGATGACAGCAATGCAGGAAGAAATTGAAGCTCTCCATAAGAACAAGACTTGGGAACTTGTGACACTGCCACAAGGAAGAAAGACCATTGGAAACAAATGGGTCTACAAGATCAAGCGAAACGGTGATGATCAGGTGGAGCGATATCGTGCTAGATTGGTGGTAAAAGGATATGCTCAGAAAGAAGGTATTGATTTTAATGAAATATTTTCTCCTGTAGTTCGACTAACAACAGTCCGAATAGTCCTGGCTATGAGCGCTATATTTGACTTACATCTAGAGCAGCTAGATGTGAAAACAGCATTTCTTCATGGAGATCTTGAAGAAGAAATTTACATGCTCCAACCAGAAGGTTTTGAAGAAAAAGAAAAAGAGAACTTGGTTTGCAGATTGAACAAATCTCTGTACGGTCTAAAGCAGGTGCCGAGGTGTTGGTATAAGAGATTTGATTCATTCATCATGAGCCTTGGATACAACAGACTTAATTCAGACCCTTGTGCATATTTCAAGAGGTTTGGTGAAAATAACTTTGTTATCTTATTGTTGTATGTTGACGACATGTTGGTTGCAGGCCCCAACAAAGATCGTATCAAAGAATTAAAGGCTCAGTTGGCTAGGGAATTTGAAATAAAGGATTTAGGATCTGCAAACAAGATTCTAGGGATGCAAATTTACCGAGACAGAATTAATAGGAAGATTTGGCTTTCTCAGAAGAACTATTTGAAGAAAATCTTGCGGCGTTTTAACATGCAAGATTGTAAGTCAATTTCTACCACACTTCCTGTTAATTTCAAGTTATCCTCCAGTATGAGTCCTAGCAGTGAAGAAGAGAGGATGGAGATGTCTCGAGTACCGTATGCATCAGCAGTGGGAAGCTTAATGTTCGCGATGATTTGTATAAGACCAGACATTGCACAAGCAGTGGGAGTGGTTAGTCGATACATGGCGAATCCTGGTAAAGAGCATTGGAATGCTGTAAAGAGGATTCTAAGATACATTCAAGGAACCTCAAATGTTGCATTATGTTATGGGGGATCTGATTTTATTATCAGTGGATATGTTGATTCTGATTATGCAGGTGATCGTGATAATAGCAAATCCACCACAGGCTATGCGTTTGCACTTGCTGGAGGAGCTGTAAGCTGGGTTTCAAAACTACAGTCAGTTGTGGCTACTTTAACAACAGAAGCAGAATATGTAGCAGCTACACAAGCTAGTAAAGAAGCGATGTGGTTGAAGATGGTGCTGGAGGAACTCGGCCATGAACAAAAGAAGATTGCTCTATTTTGTGACAGTCAGAGTGCTTTGCATTTGGCAAGAAATCCAGCCTTTCATTCAAAGACCAAACACATTCGAGTTCAGTATCACTTCGTTCGTGAGAAAGTGGAAGAAGGAACAGTGGATATGCAGAAAATTCACACCAAAGACAACCTAGCAGATTTTTTGACAAAAGCAGTAACCACTGATAAATTTATTTGGTGTCGATTCTACTGTGGTCTGTCAGAGACATAAGCAACATGAAGATGGCAAGATAGAAAGAATGGTGTGAAGATTGATTGATACTCAATCAAATCTTCAAGTGGGAGATTGTCAGGCGCCTAACAATACAAGAGCCGCCCACGTTTTTCTCCAACCAGCAACCATTGTTGAAAATTTGAGAAGAAAACAAAAGAGCGAGCGCCACAGCTACAGTAAAATATTATTATTTTATTGTGCATAGTGTTTTTCTAAAAACTATAAATAGGGCTCCAAATCCTTAAGGAAATCTCATCCCAGAAACAACTTCTTATATAGAAGAGTGAGAGAGAATAAATAGAGAGAGTTTCTCCTTGTAAAGAGAGAAAGTTTGTAACTCCAGAGTTTTCTCCTCATAGTGAATTCTTCTATCCTTGCCCGTGGACGTAGGCAATCAAGTGCCGAACCACGTAAATCTGTGTGTCCAACATTTTATCTCTACTTTTGCTCTACTATTGCTGCGACCCTGCTCTATTGGGCCCCGGGTTTGTCCCAACAGTAATTTAGAAATGTGGACTTATAATTCACCGTATAACTTGACCTTCGTGGATATGTAAAAGAATTATGAATGCTTAGGATCTAGCTTGTTCTATTTCACAAGGGAAATTTCTCAGTAAAGTATTAAGCTGGCCATGCATTTGTGGTAATTTCAGGAGATAATAAGTTTCTAAATCATAGCCAACTTTGTGAAAAAAATATTTTTATAATATTTTCCTTTACCTATGGTACTTATTTAAATACCATTCCAAATATGGTCAAATTTTGAACCTAATAAAATTAAAATCTATTTCTTTGTACTGGCAGGGTAGACAAAGTTTACGTGAAAGGGTACTTTGTTTGGTCGTTGGCAGATAATTTTGAGTGGCAAAAAGGATACACCGAAAGATTTGGGCTTGTTTATATTGATTATGCTGATGGGCTTAAACGTATGCCAAAAACATCTGCAGGATGGTACACCAATTTCCTCAAGTCCTAAATCACCTTGTATGTGATGACTCACCCTCATGTTTAGTAGTATTGTATTGTACATTTAAGGTTTGACAATCTTCTTCATTTGACTTTGAACAAGTCAGTCTATGTAATATGATATGATGCTATATGGTAATAAATCGGTGAGGTGGACGATGAGTTTGAATATTTGAGTTTCTAACATGTTTCCATTTTTCATAGCTTAATGTGGTTGTAACCATTTATTATATTTAATACACTACTAACACATTGTGTCTACGCGGAAAAAATAAAAAATTATTTTAATAAATTTCTATATGTTAAAATTACGTAGTTGATTCAATTGTACTATGAGATATTAAAATCCGAACAAATAATCTTTTATTTTATATGGAAAATTAATATCTTTATCATCTATTAATGTAATATGTATAAGTTTTATTTCCTTCTTTGCAGAACAAGATGCATGCCCATGCATAAAAGTTATAATTTCCATAACACTTATATTTTATACTTTTATATTCTCTGATTTCTCCATGATGATATTGTTTTTTCCTAAAGAAAATCATAGTTGTAATTTGTATTCCTTTTAGAACCTAAAACATATGGACATGATTTGGAAACAATTTCTATGTTTATGGTATTGTATTGTATGCATGGCATGAAATATTCTAAAAGCAAAAAAGAATGGAAAAGGTGAAGAAGGAGAAAAATATCATTCATTAATTAAGTTACTTTTTGCACTCGCAAATAAAATTAATTGAAAGAAGAATATATACTTAATTTCTTCAGTTATTTTTTTAATTACTGTGACAATGTTCTTTTTATAGTAGTTTAGACGATTATGATAAATTTAATTTTATAATATGAAGGTCGTTGTTCATCTTCTCTTAATGCTAGCTATGGGCTCCTTTGTTGTAGAATAAAATGCACATGCCTAATGCACATAACCTATAATTTTCAAAATATGTATATTTTATACCACTACGTTCTTTGATTTCTTGACGATGATAATATTTTTTTCTTGAGAAAATCTTAAATTTCATATGTATTCCCTTTAGAACCTAAGACATATGGACATGTTGTTACCTGGGAACAAATTCTATATATGTTTTTGGTATTGTATTGTATGGTATGGAATATTCTAGAAAACAAAAAAGAAAGAAAAAATTATTTGTATGATACAGAATATTTAGAAACAAAAGGGAATGAGAAAGGAAAGAAAGAGAAAAATGCCTCTTATTAAATTAAGTGTTTGCCCTAGAAATTATAATTGAAATAAGAAAATGTCCTCCTTTCTTTCATTTTTTGATTACTCTCACAAATGTTCTTTATATAGGAGTGTAGACGATTATAACAAACTAAAATTTTTGTAGGAAGCCGTTGGAGCAGTTACAGCGTTAGATAGCAGGCGATTCTTCCCTTGTTATCCTGCGCATCTGCTTGGATCTCGAAGGGAAAAAAGAAGAAATTCAGCGGGAAAAAAATTCTCAGTTCTGGAATAGGAGCTTCAATTTCATCTCTGATCGATCCAGAAGAGAATTCAGATGCTTTTTCTGAAGATAGTGGAGATGGTGATGGATCTCTCATGGGATCGATGGGTCCTAAGGGAGCGAGGATGACTAAATCAATGGTGGAGATTTTGGAATCTTTTTGTTCTTTAAAAGACACAAATCTTGATCGAAGGTCTTCTCTGAAGAAGGGAGCTCAAGATCTTGTGATTAGTAAATCTTTAATGGCGGGAAATCAAGATCGTCATCTATCTCCAGTGGAGAGACTTTAGGGAGCTCAAGATCATGTTCAAAATCATCAGCTATCTCCAATGGAGGAACTTCCCTGTAAGTTCTCTCTTTCTTGTAATAGTGGTAAGAATTCTGCTAGAGTTTTCTGGGCAGAGGAGACTGAATCTGAGTTTTCGCTGTCAAGATCCTTTTCTAATCTTGTCCCTGAGATTTCGAAATCAAGCACTAAGATTGTTGGAAATCCTGTTGTTTTGAATTCAGACACTAAGAATGATGATTCTTTAATTTTGAATAAGGAGAATTTAATTAGTATGGATAAATCTCTTGATCCTCCTTTAGAGAATTCAAGAATCCCTACTAAGAGCTGGAGTAGCCTATTTTCTGACAACAGAAAGCTTGGGAAGGGAATGGTTCTGGATTTTTTGCCATCAGATGTGAATGATTCAGTTGTTTTCAGTGATGAAGAGTGGAATGATGGTGCCTCAATGTGGTCTTCCTCTGCTATTGGACAGGTTCTTGGCTTAAATGCTAGTTTCAAAGCTATGGAAAGTTATGTGCTCAAGGTTTGGCCTCATTCTCCTAAAATCTGTCTTCTTAAGGCAGGTCTTTTTTTGTTCAAATTCAAAGGAAAGGAAGAAATGAATGAGGTTCTTAGTAAGGGACCTTGGTTTTTTGGATCTAGACCAATGCTTCTGAAACCATGGTCTATTGATGAGGAAACAAATAAAACTGATGAGTGTGTATATCCATTATGGATTCAGTTTCATGCTTTGAGGCTAAATTTGTGGAATTCTAAAAGCATAAGTAAAATTGCCAGTAAAATTGGGAGACCTATTTCTACTGATATGTTGACAGCAAACAAACAAAGGCTGACTTAAGCTAGGGTTCTACTAGAGATTAAAATGCCATCCCCACTACCTGATCATGTCACCATCCAAGGGCCTAATGGTAAGACTTTTAAGCAGAAGGTAGTTTATGAATTTAAACCAAGGTGGTGTGATGTCTGCAAATTTGTGGGTCATGATACAAACTTTTGCAATAAAAGAGCTAAAGTATAGAAATGGATTCCCAAGAAGAAGCAAGTTACTGAAAATAATAGCAAAATTTTTGCTATATCAGATGAAGGGGGAGATGGGGGAAAATCTATAGTCCCAGAGTCACCTGTACAAGTGATACATGATTTAGGGGAACCCTCAAATAAAGAGGCTATGTCTGCACATTCTATGAAATCTGATTCACAGCCTGTACATGATATACTGTATAAGGGGAACTGTCCAAATGATGAAACACAATTTGATGCAAATCCAAATTTGAATAGGCACAATGAAATTCCACATCAGTTAAATACAAAGCTAGTACTTGGTCAGGGTAAGGAAGCTGGAAATAGTGTTGTGCATGTTGTGCACAGGCAACTACCTGTGCCTGAAAGTTCTCATGAATACAACCCATGGATTCCAGTTCAAGGTATTAAATCCAAGTTGTCTAGCAACTCCTCAAGTGTTTTTTCTCAGGTTGTTGAAAATCCTGCTACCAATACCAGATTGGCTAATAGTAAGAATTCAGGTATTTCTTTCCTATCTCTAATGGATTTAGATGATGACCCCTCTACTATTGATAGAGGGAAATTGCATTTCAAATGAACTTATCCTTTTGGAATGTGAGAGGGTTAAATAAACCCTCTAAACAATTGATGATTAAGCAACACCTACAGCTTTATCATTTACCTTTCATCTCTCTCCTGGAAACAAAGATTAAGGAATCTAATATCAAAGATGCTGCAAAAAGAATGGCTAAAGAATGGGATTGGCTTTCAAATGTGAATAATTCAGAGAAGGCTAGGATTTTCATACTATGGGATCCTAATATCCTAAGTATTCAATAGATGAGCCTCTCTAGCCAGCAGATTACCTGCAAGGTTAACTCTATTGATGGTAGACTTTCATGTATCATATCATCAGTGTATGGATACAACAATATCCAAGATAGAAAAAGCTTATGGGAAGAATTATCTCTTATTCATAGATCTATTGGAAACCTGTCTTGGATTATATGTGGAGATTTTAATGCAATGGTAGACAGTGGTTAGAAGCTTGGTGGCTCAACATTAACTGATGATGATACAATAGATTTCAGGTCTTTTATTGATGATTGCCAGCTCACTCACTTGAAAACTATAGGGTGTTTTTTTACATGGAACAACAAACAAGACCAGGATTCTAGAGTCTGGAGTCGTCTGGACAGAGCTCTAGTTAATGACAATTGGATTCAATAACTAAACTCTAGTCATGTGGAATATATGGTGCCCAGATTATCTGATCACTCCCCAGCTATTGTCTCAGTTTATGAAGACCCCTCTTATGGTAAAAAGGCTTTCAGTTTTTTTAATATGTTGGAAAAGCACGATGATTTCTCTACCACTGTATCTAGCATTTGGCAAGCTCATATCAATGGATTTCATATGTACTCTGTCTACTCTAAACTTAAAATGTTGAAAGGAGCTCTGAAGTAACTGAATAGAAGACATTTTGGTAATATCAGTGAACAAGTCATAAGAGCAAAGACTGAGATGGAGGAAATTCAAAAGAAAATTCAAGATGATCCCCTCAATTATGCTCTTATCAGTAAGGAAAGAAAATCAGTTGCATTATATACAAAGCTTTTAGATCATGAAATTTCTTTCTATCAGCAGAAAGCAAGAACTGCCTGGAACATTCAAGGTGATAGAAATTCTAAGCTATTTCATTCATCCATCAAAGTCAACAGGCATAACAATAGAGTACTAGTACTATATAATAGTCAGGGAGATAGAATTACTGATGGTGAAGAGATAATTAAAGAGTTCATCTCTTACTATAAAAACTTGATGGGGACTGCTATTCATACTGCAAAAAACTGAGAGCCATGTTATTCAAAATGGAACATGTCTGAGTCCTTTCCAAGCCAGTGATCTATCTAAACTACTCACAAGTGAAGAAATAAGAGGTGCAATCTTCTCAATGTCAGATAACAATGCCCCAGGGCCTGATGGTTTTGGTGCATCCTTTTATAAATCTGCCTGGTCCATCATTGGGGATGAAATTATTTCAGCAGTTGGTGAATTTTTTAGAACAGGAAAGCTATTGGGAGCTATAAATTCCACTTCAATTACACTCATTCCAAAGGTACAATGTCCTAAAACTCCAGCAGATTTCAGACCTATATCCTGTTGTAATTGCCTCTATAAAATCATTTCAAAAATTCTGGCAACTAGAATTCAGGCTGTTATGGGGAGTTTAGTCAATGAAGCTCAAAGTGCTTTTGTGAAGGGTAGACAAATATCAAATAATATCTTACTTGCACATGAGCTTGTGAAAAATTATGAAAGGAAACACCTATCACCAAGGGTGATGATCAACATAGATATAAGGAAGGCTTTTGATTCAATTAGTTAGGATTTCCTGCAGGACATAATGAAAGTTCTGGGTTTCCCTCTGGTCTTTGTTAAATGGATCATGAATTGTATCTCTTCACCTAACTATTCTATCTCCATGAATGGTAGTCTGCATGGTTTCTTTAAAGGGGGAAGAGGTTTAAGGCAAGGGGATCCTCTCTCCCCTTACCTCTTCATTCTTGGTATGGAATATTTGACAAGAAGCTTGAATTAGCTGAAGAATGACAAAAACTTCAAATTTTATCCCAAGTGCAAAAATTAAAAATTACACATCTTGTGTTTGCAGATGACCTCCTTCTTTTCTGCAAAGGTGACCCTTATTCTGTGAATAAACTCTTTCAATGTGTTAAATCTTTTGGTGATTGCTCTGGACTAGAGGCAAATCCTACAAAATGTTCTATTTTTTATGGTAGGGTTTCTGAAGATACTAAGCAAATGATCAACAACTCCCAGGGCTTCTGTGAAGGTAAACTGCCAATCAGATATCTGGGGCTCCCTCTTATTTGCAAAAGAATGTCTTACATTGATTGCAATCCTTTACTTCTGAAAATTTCCAATCAATTCCAGAGCTGTATGAAAATTAAAAATCTGTCTTATGCTGGAAGAATTCAGATTATCAAGAGTGTTATTTTGGGAGTGCAAATTTTCTGGACATCTAGTTACATCCTTCCTATTAAAGTGCTTCAAAAAATTGATGAGTTATGTAGGAGCTTTCTATCGGGAAAATCATATCAAACTTTCAAATCATCTCCTGTACCATGGAATAAAGTCTGTGTGCATAAGAAGAATGGAGGATTGGGAATCTTCTCAGCTAGGCTTTGGAACACTGCTGCAGCTCTCAAAATTCTTTGGAGTATTCACATGAATAAGGAACAATTATGGATTAAATGGTCCCATGAGAACTACCTTAAAACAACAACATATGGCAGGTAAATGCTAAGAAGGGGGATTCTTGGATGTGGAAGCATCTTTTGAAAATCAGAGATAAATGCCTTGATTTGTGCGGAGGGATTGAAAATCTCAAACAACTTATCAATTCTTGCTGTGTCAATTCCAAAGTCCAGATATCTAGTCTCTATTCCAGTTTATCACCTGATACAACACATGTGGCATTGCATAATACTGTGTGGAAAAACTTGAGCATTCCTAAATACTCTTTTATCCTGTGGCTGGTAGCCAATGACAAACTTCAAACTCAAGACAGACTTCTCAAACATGGGATTATATAAGCTTCTGTCTGTAAACTATGTGATGGTCCTTCAGAGAGCAGAAATCACCTCTTTTTTGAGTGCAAACTATCAAATTATGTGTGGAATGGTATTATGGAGTGGCTCAAATTCAAATGGAGATCTTGCAATTGGACTGCACTATTGAACTGGTACAATTTCACACTAAGGGGCAATGGAATTAAACAAAAAATTAAAACGATGGCTTTGGTAGCTACAGTATATAATATTTGGAGAGAGAGGAATAATAGAATTTTCAAATTGAAGAATAGAGCTCCTGATATTGTAATCAAGAATATAAAGATGGACATCCTTGTTGCTTTGTTGAATGATTCCCCTTCGGATGAAGACAGAGATTGGATTCTCTCCTTGCGCTGAGGAAAGTATCCATTGTAGAGGCTAAGGTGGTGCAAAAACAATGTAGTCATATGCTGCATAATATGTGCAAGATTTATGTTTTATGGTGGTAATAAGGGGTAGATGAGATTCTTTCTACTCCTTAAGGAGTTTTTTGTTTAGTTGAGCTCTGTTTCTATGCTCCAGTATCTTTGATGTATATAATTCTTCATTTTGGTGATGGAATAAAATTTTTCACTTACCAAAAAAAAAACTAAATTTTATTACATTTATTATGGTCAACATTCAGCCTCTATTAATATGTGATGGGCTATCCTATTGTATGTAAAGGCAGTTTTAAGAGGTTCAAAGGGACAACCATATGATAAAAATGAAAAACTTTATTTTATAATTTTCAACCGACCCATCCTTTGAGCAAAATGCTTAAAATTCACAGTGACCAGAAGAGATGGGTAACCTGGATAGGTTTTTACCACTTGTTCACAGCATCATTCATTTTCTACACGATAGTAAAAGCGGTTGTCCTATGACAGTATCACAAGTGCTCCATTACATGCTGACAACTTTATTCTCTATTTTCCTACTTTAGTAGATTATTTATTGGTTTATTTCATTTCATATAAAAAAAATCCAAGAATGACGGTCGTCCTGATTATTTTGTTTAATTTAAATTTTTGACTGAGTAAAATCCTTATATTTCTATGCAATTCGGAAACGCAATAGTGTTATCCATTTAAGTTTATAATATCTTCATTCTCTATTTTCTATCTTAATTGATTATTTGTTATCATTATCCATAAATTCTAGGAACAACAGTCATGTCGATTATTTTGTTTAATGTTTAAATGTTTTATTGAGTTAATCTCTTATATTTCTATACAATTTTGATACACATAAATATTTTCCACTTTAGTTTATAAGAGCTTTATAAATGGTCATTTCTGTGTCTCTAATGTGCGCATCGCCGTGAGTTAGATGGCAAAGAAGAAGAAATTTAAGGGAAAAAATGGTTATTACGGGACCTGGAGCTTCCTCTACTCCACCAGATGTAGTTCTAGTGACTAAGCTAAGTAGTGTGGGTTCCTCCAGCTCAAACGTTATGAGTAGCATTGGGCTGCATGAAGCAAGGAAGAAGCTGTTAATGGAGGAGATTCTGGCTATTCAAGTGCAAGAGGACTTTGGGGATTTTTAGTTTCGAGCTCCATTGGGACCAGAAGGTACAATCTCTCATATTCTAGATAGCTCTTCTTCTAGATCTCATGTTCCATTGGGGGATGGTGGATTGAATGTGAGTGGCCAAAATCTAAAGTTACATTTGGGATTAGACTTGAATGAAGGTAAATCAACAATTGCAAATGAACCTATTTCGTGGGCTGATGATATTGATAGTGAAGAGGATGTTGTTTTTGAGAATCTGGATGGAGGAATTAACTTGGGGGACAATACTAGGGTGGAGCCTAAAGGGGATTCTTCCTTTAATAAATCTATCCCAATGGTGAGAATTAAGGAGAAAAAGAGCTTCGCTAGCTTGTTTGCTGACAATAGGAGAATTGGTAAGGGGCTTAATCTGAATTTTATTCCATCAACTACAGATGATAGTGTTTCTTTTGATGATGAAGGATGGAGTGAGGGAAATTCACAATGGAAATTTGCTCTGGTTGGTAGTGCTATTGGGCTGAGTGTTCGATTTAAAGCCATGGAAGTGTATGTGGACAAAGTGTGGAGTAAATTAGTTAAACCTGATATCTGTTTGCTTAAACCTGGGATTTTTCTATTCAATTTAAAAAATGAAGATGACAGGAATCTGATATTAGAATCTGGTCCTTGGTTCTTTGGTGATAGACCTTTACTTTTGAGGCCATGGACTAGTGAAGAAGATGTTTATAGTTTTAATGCCTGTTTATATCCTATGTGAATTCAACTCCCTAACCTGAAATAGAATTTATGGCATGAGAAAGGGATTAATAAGATAGCTAGCCTAGTGGGAAAACCCATTACAATAGATAAGTTGTTAGCTAGTAGGCAAAGACTTGTTTATGCCCGTGTGCTTATAGAATGCAACTCCCTGCTAAATTGTCAGATGCTGTAACTATCAAGGGTCCTTAAGGTCAGAGTTACTCACAGAAAATTACTTATGATTTTATGCCAAGATGGTATGAACACTGTAAAGTCATTGGTCATTCTTCTGAAACCTGTAAACGGAAGCAAACGAAAATGCAATGGGTGCCTAAGAAGAAGAATGTGGAGGTAGAAGCTGGGAGGAATCCCCCTACAGGTTCTAGAAGTATGCGAAAAGAAGTGAGAGAGAAGAACTACAATGTAGCTGAGAGAGGTAACAAGATTATATTGATACCTGAGGAACCGGTGACTAAAGGGAATATTTTTGCTCCTCTTACTAATCAGGCTGAAGATGATGGGGACTTTGTGCATCAGAATATCCTCAACTCTCCCCTAGTGGATAGAGGGGGTACATCCAATTAATGAATTATGCAGTGTTGAATGTGAGAGGTTTTAATAAATCTTACAAGCAACATCTTGTAAAGAAGTTTATATTTGAGTATCATCTCTGTTTCTTGGCTTTGTTGGAAACTAGAGTGAAAGAGAAAAAAATTAGTGCCATTGTACATAAAGTAGCAAGGAATTAGTTCAGTTTGCATAGTTTCTCAGAAGCAGCTAATGATAGAATTTGGATGTTGTGGGATAATAGCATTTTGGATGTTTCAGTGATATCAATTAGGGATCAATGTATGTCTTGTAAAGTGATCTCAAAGGGTGGTGCCATTCAATGTGTAACCTCAGTAGTGTATGCTCAAAATTAGTTGGAAGGGAGGAAAAGGCTATTATGGAGGGAGCTAATTGATTTAAATCATGGTATTAATGCTCCTTGGATTGCTATGGGTGATTTTAACAATATTTTGGAGCCAGATGATAGGCTAGGAGGAAGTTCTGCTAGTGAATATGAAATGAGAGACATGAGACAATGCATTACAAGTGCTAATCTTATTAAGCTGAAGAGTTCAGGTTATTTTTAAACATGGTGTAATAAACAAGAGGGGATAAATAAAGTAAGGACACACATTGATAGAGCTTTTGTGAATGATTTATGGATCAATAACTATACGGCTAGTTATATTGACTATCTTGTACCTAATTTCTCAAATCATTTTCCTGGATTGCTCTTAACCATTGAAGATAGGAGTATAGGAAGGAAACCTTTCATATTTTTTTAAAATGTAGACTAAGCATGAAAAATATCTAGACTCAGTAAAAGCTGTTTGGTCTAAGAGATTCTATGGTTGTAGGATGTTTTGCTTTGTTTCCAAGCTAAAAGCCTTGAAGAGCAAGCTAAAAGATCTGAATACTAAGAGTTTTGGAAATGTAAGTGAACAAGTGATTAGGAAGAGGAAGGAGTTGGAAGATATTCAAGGTAGTCTTTAGAATTACCCATATGATTCTGATCTAATTAATAAGTAGAAGCTTTGCTTAGATAAATAGGTTAAATTGGTTTCAGTTGAAGTTAGTTTCTATGCTCAAAAGTCTAGAATTCAATGGTCAATGGAAGCTGACAGGGGGACTCATGTATTCCATGCTGCTATGAAACAACAGAGACACATGAAGTGTTGGTGTAATACAAAGAAGATGGACAAAGATTGATAGAAGAGGAGAATAGTGTGACACTTGTAGTTTCACACATGGCTGTAGTCCAAGGTGAACCCAAAGATATCAAGCCTGTCATGCACCCAATACTGTGCATAAACATGTTTCACTATCACCATTGATATCACTCTAGTAGATGTCAATGCAGAGAAGTGAGGGTACAAGCAGATATAACAAAGATGAGGTTTTAAAGAACACAATGTAAAGAAGAGATATCCAATAGTAACTATAATTATGTCTCAATAGAAGAAAAGAGAATACATCTAATAAACTGAAATAAGAACAATGTGTGTCTAACATATAAGAGTCAACTGAACAGTACATAGGCACTCAGCCTGCAAAATTAAATACATCTCTAAAAGATTTAAAATCATAAATAGTCTAATGTGGAGCACTAATTAGCTACCTATAAATGGCGGTAAACTATACTGAGTCTTCATCAACCTGCAGCTCTCCGAATCCCTGACCCGCTGCCTGAAAAAGATGGAAACAACGAGTGTCAGAGTTCTAGCAAGAAAATCTCCCTCCACCCTCAGGGGAAGGGGGTAACGCCTTTAAAATACTACACATAACATGCATGCAT
>BQKN01053858.1:0-21797 GCA_022839385.1 Asparagus kiusianus | reverse complement strand
AAACCCACAACACGAGATGAGTACATCGAGCGAATAATCCAAACAAGAAAACCCTCATATATATACCATGTATCTCAAATTATCAATCGCTAAATATCAACTCCAAATCCTACGAACAAGTAATACAGAAATACATCGTCAACACCACATCCAGGACATGTCATGCGTGTTAATCACAGTATCTCACACTACCCTCGGGCAGTTGGCACGGAAACAAATATACGATCCTCTGAAATCCTCGTCAAAAGTGTGTACCGTCACATATGAAGGTCACAATGTTGGACTACGTCCACAAACAGTACTCGCCTGAGTCCTAGGCATTCCAAAGATGTAGAGTGTAGTCATCTGCAGTATCATGCGTCTCATGGACTAACGCACTCGGAGTGTTGTCGTTCGTAATATCATGTGGTATATAGACAAATGCACTCAACCACCTAAACAAAGATGCATCACGGAGTGTTGTCGCCCGCAATCTCCTAGGTACACGGACTAATGTACTTAGAGTGTAGTCGCCCGCATTCTCATACGGTGCACGGACTAACATACTCACGCATCCAAAACCATTGTAAATCGAAACAATCGTCACTCCCTATCGTGACAAATACAAAACATTTGACTACGCACTCCCAAAGGCCCGAGAGTGCTCAAATCTAACATGTGCACTCCCATGGTCACGCACGTGTATCGACGAGCAGCTCGTACTTTGTGTTTGCAACCAAACGTGCGAGGAAGATCAACATTTGTAGAACAACACCAGATTAGTCGACTGCCCTTGGGGATTAGTTGACTGACATTTGATCAGTCGACTGATATCCCATCGGTCGACCGGGCGGCGACATGCACAAACATGAACAAATAACAAATCTCGATCGGTCGACTGATGATATATCGGTCGACCAACCAGAGAACATACAAAAGCCACAAGTCTCGATCGGTCGAATGATACCTTATCATTGACCGACCAAAGAGAAAACATAGAGTACTGAATAACTGATCGGTCGACTGATTAATGGGGTCAGTCGACCGACCCGGACGCTGAAACAAAAACTACCAATTTTCTAGGGTTAAATAATTTTCTCAAAAACTCATGAATTAATAACATGGGGTGTGAAACATGATTCAAAATCTTTCATTTGCTTAAGTGGGAACTTGGCGAAATAAGTATTCATAAATAAAAACATGGATTTGGGATGAAATTTCCCTAAACATCACTAATCAGGTTTAATTTAATTAATTAGGGTTCTAATCCTAATTAATTCATCAATTAGCAAAAAAAATTAGAGATTTTAGGCATCAAGATCCTATCTTTTCTTTACTTAGTGCTTGGATCTAATGTTCTATTCATAAAATTAAGGTTTAAATCATAAAATAAAATCAAAAATCTAAGGGGATGGGTTTGGGAAAAGATGAACTTGCCTTTTAGATATGATTTTGATCTCTCAAATACGAGAGGAACTCGATCCTCCTTCACAAAAGTCTTAGATCTCGCCCTCCTCTTGAGCTTTGCCTCACAAAATTTCTACAAAATCACGAAACTGAGAAATTATGGTTTAGAGGGGGGTGGCAACTGCTCAAACATGAGAGAGAAGAAGAAAGAAGATAAGAAATTTAGGTATATATATAGGGCCAACTAGACCCGACCCGACCCGACCCGAACTCCAGCTCCTGAAGAGCTATTGGTCGACCGATCCTTCTAATTAGTCGACCGACCCAAGTATGGATCGAAGTTGACAGACTTATATATATATTCACACGCACGTGCGTGCGTACACACA
The DNA here is from genome assembly GCA_022839385.1 of Asparagus kiusianus. Lineage (NCBI taxonomy): Eukaryota > Viridiplantae > Streptophyta > Magnoliopsida > Asparagales > Asparagaceae > Asparagus > Asparagus kiusianus. The sequence continues at coordinate 20,022 of BQKN01053858.1, read as the reverse complement.
CACAGACACACACACACACACACACACACACACACACACACATATATATATATACAAATGTAATAAAATTCATTTATTACCATATAAAAATATTTCATTTAAAATTTTGGGGTTTTACAATAAGGGTTTGTTGGGAGAGACTAACAATCATCTAATTCTGGTCATGGAGGATATAATAAAGTCAGGACCTTACCTAAATGATAATCACATATTGTAACAATCTAAACTAGAGACAGAGACTATGATGTTTCAGAAGAACAAGGAGGGTAACGCTAAGTCAGGGCAGCAGAGTGACAAGGGCAAGGGTAAGAGACCTTTCGCCGAATCTGGAGGACCCCAGCAATAGGGTAAGGATTTTCAACACCAGCATCAAGGTCAGTCCAAGAGAGGACCACAGCATGATCAGAGAGTGTCGCAGTAGCGTAGGATTCAGTGTGCATGTTATAATTATAACAAGATTAGGTATAAGGTCAGGGATTGTCATAGTGCACCAACAGGAGGCCAATAGGGCAGAGGCCAGGGCCAAAAGCAGGGATGAGGACACGAGCAGCAGTAAAATCGTGGTCAAGGTCAGCAGCAGTAGAGGATAGAGGCACCACCTATCGTTCCAAGGATTGAGGGGCCAGCGAGCCAAATTCGCGCTATTCAGGAGTTTCCTCAGGGTCAGGCAGACCCATATGATCTACCACCAGCAGCGTAACAGGCGTCAGCCACCAGCAGGGTTTATGCAGTCCTACCACATGATCATGGTGCGAGCAGAGCCATAGTGGAAGGTATTTTCTTAGTGAATTCCTTCCCAGCTCGGATCTTGTTTGATTCAGGAGCTTCGCATTCTTTTATCTATCATACCTTTATGGATAGGTTCTAGTTGATCACACATCCTTTAGATGTATTATTATCCGTCTCTACTCCTTTTAGGGAGGTATCCCTATTAGAGAGTGTTTGTAGGAGATGTGACATTAGTCTAGATAAGTCCGAGAAATCCACTACACACCCGGTTTGGAAACCAGAACTTCTTCTACACATTGACCTCTACCGAGATCTCACAAACCTCACACTTACAATAGAACAAGAAGAGCTCTCACAATAATTCCTTATGACAATGATCAAGTAAGGACAACTGAAGCTCAAAGGATTGTTGTGTGGAAGTGATGAAAACAAGGGCTCTTAGAAAAACCTGAAAATGAGAGATTGAAAATTTAAGCTCAAATCATTTAGAAAATAAAACTTAGGATTTTTCTCTTGCTTGCATTAGTTCTGAAATGAGGATAGGGGTTAAGTATTTATAGAGCCTCAAAACCTCAGCCCAAATCTCAAACAGATGAGAAAATCCTGAGAAAACAGCTGCCAGAAAATAGCCGTTATAAGTCGACTTGCTACAGTGATAAGTCGACTTGTAACTAGCCATTACAGTCATTTTTTTCAGCCTATAAGTCGACTTATAAATTCCCGTAAGTCGACTTAACAGTTCGTGTGAGTCGACTTGGCAGAGAGATTTTGGACATTCCAAAGTACTTTGTAAGTCGACTTAAAAATTTCATAAGTCGAGTTATTGTAAGTTGACTTAAAAGAAAGTTTTGGCACATTCTGGAGCAGTTCATAAGTCGACTTATCAGACCTGATAAGTCGACTTATGAACATGCATAGACACTGTGCATGTCCAAAAATCTGACTTAAAACATAGATAAAAAAAATCAAATAAATTCTAAAAAATATGAAACTTTGGGCAAAGTTTATAACTATGTTTTGTGATATATTGGAAAAGGAAAATTTGAGAAATCATTTAAAAAACAAAGAAAATGTTGTTTTTCCAAAATGGTTCAAAAACAATAGTTTGTATGGAAAGTGTATGTGTGAATCCAATGAGCTTTAGATGTAACCAACTTAATAACTTGCCTACATTAAGCACTAGAGAGAAGTAAAATACAAATATCTCACATATATGAATATTAATATCTTGGTCTTGATATTTGCTTTCATCTTTGATGAAGCCTCTAGTAGTGTTGTGCTCTTGATAGCTTTACTTCGTCATATTGCCTCCACCTCCTTTAGATATACTCGTTGTAGCCCATATTCCATCTAATATAGCTCAATAAACAATTAGCACCAATAATGATGTTTGTAAATCATCATCAAAACAAAGGACCTAACAATCTCCCCCTTTTTGATGATGACAAACAACCATTATGCAAGAGCAAATGAAAATAGATAATTGGCTTATAGATAGTTGCTCTCCCTATCTATAAGGCTCCCCCTTACTATGTGCACATGTGAGGAGATTGCTCTCCCCCTTTTGCAACATCAAAAATAGGATAAAATAAAAACAATATGCATGCTAAAAACCCACACAATAAACCTTAAGTGTTGGCCTACCCGTGTCTCCCTCAAATGTTAGGAATTACTACCTACCTCTAGGCATTGCCACCTACCCCACTCCTCTTGGGACGACCCCAGTATCTCACGTCTACACTTCTCTTGGTAATCATGTGTGCTTAAGCATGTTTTGACAATTTATGAAAAAAAAGAAGATAAATATGACAATGGTAGAGCAAAAAGCCAAAAGCAAACAACATAGGCAAAAAGAAAGATTTTTAAAGGATGCACATGCCTAATTCATTTCTAATACGGCAAAAATCAACTTCACAAAGGGGTTTGGTAAAGATATCCGCTAATTGAGACTTAGTGTCAATATAAACAAGGGAAATATCTTTCCGCTCAATATGGTCACACAAGAAGTGATGTTGTACATCTATATGCTTGTTTCTAAAATGCAAAACTGAATTTTTTGAAATATTGATAGCACTAGTGTTATCACAAAAAATTTTTTTATCATGAAAGTGTAAATTAAAATCAACCAAATTTTGTTTCATCCACAAAAGTTGTGTACAACATAAGCCGGCAACAATGTATTCCGCTTCCGTAGTGGACAAAGAAACACAATTTTATTTCTTGGATGCCCAAGATACAAGTGAGTTACACAAAAATTGACAAGTACCACTCGTACTTTAGCGGTCCACCCTAGAACCGGCAAAGTCGGCATCACAATAACCACAAAGATAAAAAGATGTATTTTTAGGATAAAATAAACCAAGTTTTAAAGAGCAATTGATGTATTTGATAATCCTTTTTACCGTAATCAAATGAGACTTTTTAGGAGAGGCTTGAAAACGTGCACATGCACAAACACTAAACATGATATCCGGCCTACTAGCGATGAGATAAAGAAGACTACCTATCATACCTCGATATAGCTTTTGGTCTACCTTTTCACCGCTTTCATCCGCATCCAACTTAATGGTAGTGCTCATTGGAGTTGGGGCATGTTTTGAACTTTTCATCCCGAATTTTTTCACCAACTCCCTAACATATTTGCTTTGTGATACGAAGATGCCATCATTTGATTGTTTAACTTGGAGGCCAAGAAAGAAGGTAAGCTCTCCCATCATACTCATCTCAAATTGATCTTGCAATACTTTAGAAAAATCCTTGCATAAAGATTCATTAGTGGCACCAAAAATAATATCATCCACATATATTTGAACTAAAATGAAATCATTTTTCATTTTCTAACAAAAAGTGTATTATCAATTGTTCCTTTTAAAAAACCATTTTCAATGAGAAAACTTAAGAGGCGAGCATATCAAGCTTTAGGAGCTTGTTTTAACCCACATAAAGCTTTTTGAACCCGGTATACATAATTTAGAAAAGATGAATCAATAAAGCCGGAGGGTTGCTCAACATAAACCTCTTCTTCAATACAACCATTTAGGAAAGCACTTTTGACATCCAATTGAAATAATTTAAAAATTTTGAAACTTGCAAAGGCCAAAAACATTCTAATAGATTCTAATAGATTCTAATCTTACAACCGGTGCAAAAGTTTCATCATAATCTATGCCCTCCTCTTGATTGTATCCTTGTGCAACTAAACGAGCTTTATTTCTAGTTACTATGCCAAACTCATCAAGCTTGTTTCTAAAAACCCATTTAGTTCCAATAATAGAAGTATTATTTAGTCTAGGAACTAATTTCCAAACATTGTTTCTTTAAAAATTATTCAATTCTTCATGCATAGCTAAAACCCAAAACTCATCTTTTAAAGCATCATCAATACGTTTAGGTTCTATTTTGGATAAAAAGGCTACATTACCACATTCGCTCATAGCTTTTGAGCGAGTCAAAACAACTTTTGATGGACTCTCTATGATTTGGTCTATGGGATGATCCAGTACAAATTTCCAAGCCTTAGAGAGTTCTTCTTGATTTTGGTCATTTTTGCTTTCCCTATCATGTGGTGTTACCGTTGAGGGTTTGTCATTTAGTTCCAAGAGCTTCATTTCTCCCTAAATCTCATCATCATCATTCCTAGGCAAACCATCTTGCAAACCAACATTAGATTCATCAAAAGTAACGTTTATAGACTCTTCAACAATGAGTGTTTGCTTGTTGAAAACTCTATAAGCCTTACTTCTAGGAGCATATCCCAAAAATATACCAACATCAATTTTTGAATCAAACTTATCATGGTGGACTTTAGTATTTAATATAAAGCATTTACAACTAAAGATACGAAAATATCCAATATGTGGAGTTTTGCCAAAAAAATAATTCATAAGGAGTTTTCTTAAAAGAAGGTCTAATTAACACACGATTTAAAACGTGGCAAGCCGTATTGACGGCTTCCACCCAAAAACATTAAGGCAAATCATAAGAGTTTATCATAGTACGTACCATCTCTTATATGGTTCTATTTTTTTGTTCAACAACACCATTTTGTTGAGGTGTTCTAGGAGCAGAAAACACGTGATATACCACGATGAACACAAAAATCATCAAAGAATTTGTTTTAAAATTCTCCACCATGATCACTTCTAATTTTAACAACTTTTAATTCTTTTTCATTTTTAATTCTTTTCACAAAATAAGAAAATTTTTCAAAGCATTCATCTTTATTAGCAAGAAAAATCACCCATATAAAACGAGAGAAATCATCAACAATAACAAAGACATAGTGTTTTCCTCCTAGAGAGGCAACACGCATGAGTCTAAAGAGATCGAGATGTAATAATTGTAAGGGTTTAGAAGTGGATACCTCATTTATGGATTTGAAAGAAGTCTTAGTTTGTTTACGTTTAGCACAATCCTCACAAGTAGAATCCTTAATATATGATAGATTGGGAAGCCCTCTTACTAAGTTCTTCTTGGATAGCTTAGATATTAGCTTCATGTTAGCATGTCCAAGTCTCTTGTGCCAAATCCAAGGATCCCCATCTACCGCGACAAGGAACTTTACATCTTGATCTATTAGCTCATTCATCTCAAAAATATAAACATTAGATCTTCTAGAAGCAACAAAAACAATTTTATCATTCATACTAACAATACATTTATCCGGTTTAAAAATGATGTCAAAGCCTTTGTCACTTAATTGACTAATGCTTAGAAAATTATGGTTTAAACCTTTAACAAAATAAACATCTTCAATTACGGGAGAAGGTATCTTACCAATAGAACCAATACCTAAAATTTTTCCTTTCTCACCGCCACCAAAGGAGACGTTGCCTCCTTCAATCCTTGATAGGGTTGTAAATAAATCTTTGTTACCCGTCATGTGATGAGAGCAACTACTATCAAGGTACCACAACTCCTTATGTCTTATTCGAGACGTTCCCTACATGCAAACAAGTTGTAGAACCTTTAGGTACCCAAGATTTGGGTCCTTGAGTGTTAGTATCTTTGGTACCCTTGGGTACCCACATTAATTAATATTGATCAATATTATTTTTAATCCTACAATGTGTAGAAATATGACCATACTTCATGTAATATGTGCACAAAAACCTTTTCATGTATGTAGGAGCATGAGATTGATACCATTTTCTGTTAACATGATAATGACTAGAGTAAGCATGATTAGATTTAATTCTATTATTTTCAATCTCTAATCTCTCAACTTTGGATCTTAGTTGCTTGTTTTCAAAGTCTAGATCTCCTATAATTTTATCTTTTAAAGCAAGAGAGGATTGTAGTTGCTCATACTTAGAATCACAAGAAACATGTAATTTTTTGAATAATGAATATTCTTTTGCTAATTTTTTAAATTCAAAGTTTAATTCTTCTAAAGCCGCTTCTAGTTCACATTATATATATAGAGATTCACTTTCGGTTTCGGATTGTACCACATCTTCATCGGTCATGAAACAAATGTTCCGGTCATGAAGAACAATCTTAGCGCCCTCATCATCACTATCCGAATCACTTGGTTCGGACTCATACCATCCGACATACATGGCCTTCTTCTTCTTGTATTTTGAATACTTCTCCTTGAGCTTGGAACAATCCTTGGCTAAGTGTCCCGGTTCGTTGCATTCAAAGCATTTACCTATACGAGAAGAAAATTTGCTATTAGACCGATTTTTGAAATTTTTGTTCATTTTAATTAATCTTGATATTCTTCTAGAGAAGTGTGCCACTTCTCTAGAGACATCATCTTCACTATCCAAGGAGTATGAATCAACGATTGCTCCCTAGAGAGTTATGGACTTTGATTTTTGGGGTGGCTCCTCGGTTGCCTTTGGGGGTGCTTCTTCCTTCTCCTTAACCTTTTTCTCATGACCTTGAGCTTGCCAATAAGTTCATCAAGAGTGAGAGTAGATAGATCATGTGCTTCTTCGATGGCCATAGCTTTAGGTTCCCAAGCTGGCGTCAAAGAGCGAAGAATTTGTAGCACATCTCTTGATTCATTTATAATATTAGTGAACCGAGAAAACATAGAGTCAATAGATTCACTTGGAAGCATTTTAAATAGTTCATAATCATGCATGAGACCACTAATCTTAGACTCCTTCACTTGAGGGGTTCCCTCATGGGTAATGCATAACTTCTCCAAAATTTCATGTGCGGTTGCACACATAGAAACTCTCTTGTACTCATTGGAGGTAAGACCACAAATTAGTACATTCATGGTCTTAATGTTAAGGTTTGCTAGGTATCTTTCATCTTCGGTCATTTTACCACTATTCTTTTTGACATATTTTTTTTATGATTTCCAAAATGTCAAGGTTAATACATTGAAAATAAATTCTCATCCTAGTCTTCCAATAGGCAAAGTTGCTACCGGTGAAGAGGGGTGGCCTAGTGGTGGATTGACTTTCTAGCATATGCATATTCATTGAACCCTCCATAATGATCTTTTCTCTAAGGATTTTAAGCCTAACAAAAATAGAGACCTTGCTCTGATACCAATTGAAAGGCCCTACAGGGGGGTGAATAGGGTTTATGGACAATTAATATGCAATTAAAAGCTATTCAAACAAACCACACACAAATATGAAATACAATAATAATAAAACAGAGTAGGGATAGAAATAGTTAGCCAATTGGTGACACGCGGTATGTTCATGAGGTTCGGTCCGCCTGACCTACGTCCTCGCTCCCCACTCTCAAGGAGAAATCCACTACACACCCGGTTTGGAAGTCGGAACTTCTTCTACACAATGACCTCCACCGAGATCTCACAAACCTCACACTTACAATAGAACAAGAAGAGCTCTCACAACAATTCCTTATGACAAGGATCAAGTAAGGACAACTGAAGCTCAAAGGATTGTTGTGTGGAAGTGATGAAAACAAGGGCTCTTAGAAAAACTTGAAAATGAGAGATTGAAAATTTAAGCTCAAATCACTTAGAAAATAAAACTTAGGATTTTTCTCTTGCTTGCATTAGTTATGAAATGAGGATAGGGGTTAAGTATTTATAGAGCCTCAAAACCTCAGCCCAAATCTCAAACAGATGAGAAAATCCCGAGAAAACATCTGCCAGAAAATAGCTGTTATAAGTCGACTTCCTACAGTGACAAGTCGACATGTAACTAGCCATTACAGTCATTTTTTTCAGCCAATAAGTCGACTTATAAAATCCCGTAAGTCGACTTAACAGTTCATGTGAGTCGACTTGGCAGAGAGATTTTGGACATTCCAGAGTACTTTGTAAGTCGACTTAAAAATTTCATAAGTCGACTTATTATTGACTTAACAGAAAGTTTTGGCACATTCTGGAGTAGTTCATAAGTCGACTTATCAGACCTGATAAGTCGACTTATGAACATGCACAGACACTGTGCATGTCCAAAAATCTGACTTAAAACATAGATAAAAAATATCAAATAAATTCTAAAAAATGTAAAACTTTGGAAAAAGTTTATAACTATGTTTTGTGATATATTGGAAAAGGAAATTTTGAGAAATCATTTAACAAACATAGAAAATGCTATTTTTCCAAAATGGTTCAAAAACAATAGTTTGTATGGAAAGTGTATGTGTGAATCCAATGAGCTTTAGATGTAACCAACTTAATAACTTGCCTACATTAAGCACTAGAGAGAAGTAAAATACAAATATCTCACATATATGAACATTAATGTCTTGGTCTTGATATTTGCTTTCATCTTTGATGAAGCCTCTTGTAGTGTTGTGCTCTTGATAGCTTAGCTTCATCATATTGCCTCCACCTCCTTTAGATATACTCGTTGTAGCCCATTTTTCATCCAATCCTCCATGTAAGGTGCTAATAATATGTGATCTATAATATAGCTCAATAAACAATTGGCACCAATAATGGTGTTTGTAAATCATCATCAAAACAAAGTACGTAACAGAGGTGATGCTGAGGGACTGGAGTGCTGATTTGTGTGAGACTAGAGTTGTCTCAGATTATCAGGATGTCTTTCATGACATACTTGGGTTACCTTCTATGATAAAAGTTGAGTTCTGCATCGAGTTGTAGCCGGGCACATCACCGATATCTCGAGCACCCTATCGTATGGCACCTGCTGAGATGAGGGAGCTACAGACTATAGGCACTAAAAAATGCCAAGGAATAAAGCAAGGTTGAACCTCGTTACAAGCATGACGAGGCTCGTCATCATGATGAACATCATCTCAGCCAACGAAGCCCATCAATAGAGTCAAAGTTCGTCTTTGAATATGAAGTTCGCTTAGAGATGAAAATTCTCTAGAAGATGAAGCTCATCCAAGAGACGAAGTCCATTTGTAGATGAACCTTATCAAACAATGCTTCACCCCTAAGAAGAAGAAGTTCGTCATTGAAGATGAAGTTCATCAGAAACGAAGTTCGTCATTGAAGATGGAGTTCGTCTAGAAACGAAGTTCGTAATTAAAGATGAAGTTCGTCCTGAAATGAAGTTCGTCATTGAAGATGAAGTTCGCCGTTGCCAGTATTGATGAACCTCGTGCATAGCCGAACCTCGCCTGTCATAATTTTAAGAGGCTACATTTAAGGAGGGTTAATGACTACTAACTCACCTATTTAAGGAGAGTTAATGACCACTAACTCACCCATTTAAATGGGAGTTAATGACCACTAACTCCCTCATTTTAAGAAGAGTTAAAGCCCATTAACTCACTCCATAATACTCCTAAGCCTATAAATAGGCATGATCAATATGAAAGAAAGGGGAGGGGATTGAGAGGCTAGTCAAAAAGCCTATCTCTCCTCCACTCTCATTAAGCTTCATAGATCATTATCATCGGCTAATCATTTGGCCTTGTGAGCACGAAAAATACCAAGAGACAAAAGAGTGTCGATGCTCACTCAAACATGACGAGGTTCATCACAATGGAGAATCTCATCTCAGTAAAAGATGAGGCTCTCCACACAGCGAGGCTCCACATCAAAGAAGAGGTTCCCCACACAACGAGGCTCCACATCAAAGATGAGGCTCGCAACGTAGCGAGGCTTGACATTAAAATACGAAGCTCGTCATTGGAAACTAGGTTCGAAGTTCATCATTGGAGGAGAAGATCGTCAGTGAAGACGAAGCTCGTCAAAGGAAGTTCACAAGACTTGCTACTCAATTGGAATCAACTATTGAAGATGAAGTTTGTCAGTGAAGACAAAACTTGTTAGACAAAGTTAGTGAAGACAAAATTTGTCAGGAGAAGCTCACCATACTACGAGGCTAGCCTTACTAGATGAACCTTGCCGTGCATTGAGACTCGTCTAATCTGATGAACCGCACCACGCAGCGAGGCTCGTCATCCACGTGAAGTTCGACCATAACGGTTATGAAGACCCAGTCAGCCACATGGGCTAAATCTCAGGAGTCGGTTACACCCACGACCCCATGATTGTAGCACGTCAGCTACGTGCTAAAGCTCTATAAATAGCCACAAGCAGCTATGAAGAATGGAGAATAATTCCAAGTGAAGCTCTCTTGCACAATCCTAAGATCCGAACTTTGGTCCCTATAGCCTAAGCCATTGTCAGAAGCACTTGTGATCTAATTTTGATCGTCAATGGGAAGCAATCTTGACTCAAGCATCGAGTGAAACATACTCTCTCTACCTAAAACCCACCTCAAACAAAAGAGAAGTCAAATCTATCTTCTCTTCCTCTGTAACCGAGAGAGTGAGTTATTGTAAAACGTTCTTACCAAGTGATAGAAACCATTCTTAAAACAAGAAATTCAATCATACAATTTTTTGAACCTATAGAAGATGGCGACCACAGTGGGAGAAGCAGTTCTTTTTGACGAACTAGTGGTGGCGTAATCAGAACAGATCGTGGTGGGAACCGAGGTCGACACTCTTGTCATCGATTTTGACCAATCCAAGTATGAGGAGTTCCTCTCCTCTGGATCTTCGAGTCCCATTAGAGCACGCAAGTGTAGCAAAGTCTCTCACGAGACTTCAGCCAATTTGTCTTCTGACCATTCCACTCGAGTTAATCTCGAAGAGGAATCTCAGCCTCTGACTGATGAAGCTCTGAAAAATAACTGCCATGCTAAGAGGTGGGTTATTAAGCAACCTCGTAAAACATTGGTTGCTGCTGTTGAGCAACCTCGCCAAAATTTGGCTACTGCAAAACTCGATGTTAAGTCACTTTCAAGGCGTGCAAGACAACGTCAACGTCAGAATCAGGCTCGCCGTAAGGCTCGAGGCTTGGTTTCGTTGGACGGTTTCCACTATCGGTCACAAGACAATACGTCTAAGGCCTACAAGCCTGCTGAAGGTCAATAAGCTGAAGTGCGTCAAAATGATGAACTTCACTCCTGCATCCAAGTGTGCTTGAATGACTAACCTCATCTTCAACACGAGGCTCGTTTGAAACAACTATTACAAGTTCACCTTGCGGTTTTAGCTGGCAAGATTCAGGCTCATTGAAACGATAGGCCTCGCCCATGCATCCAAATATGCTCGGCTGACGAACCTTGTTTTCAACATGAGTCTCATCCAAAACAACTAGTGCAAGTTTGCCCCTCAGGCTCGACAAAATGATGAACCTCGTTGAAAATACAAATCTCACCTTCAACCTCAGACTAGCACTATTACAGAGAAACATTTATGAGTCCAAGACGAGGTTCGACCCAGACGACAAATCCGTCCCTGGAACCAAGTTCGTCTGGCTGACGAACCTCGCATGAAACATGAGGTTCACCTAACTACCCAGCCTCATCAATCTATAACACTTAGAGATTCTTGCTCATGCACTACCAAGTTGTCGGAGTTGACTAGGGGTGGTCCTAATACCGATCTTTGCAATTATCTGCTTCGCAAACACAGTATGAGTCAAATGCAGTCTCGCTACAATTGTGAAAAGCTCATTTCTGTGGTGCTTTCCCAATGTCAATGTGGAGGATTAGCACCCAAGCCTTCAGCCTTTGAGCGATTATCTGAACCATGAATAATTTTGCTATCCCGAAGAAGGTTCTTTTGTCCTAAGAAACAAGTTCCCAGGAATGAATATGCCCAAGTCACAGCTAACACGGTTAGCAACGGCAAAGGCAAAGCTCTAGCTGATTCTTTTGAATCCTCCGATCCAAAGTACTCTCCAGGACTAGGTGAAATGCTTATTGAGGGGCAAGGTGTCTATTGGCATGCTCGTACCCGTACCAGTGTGGTGATTCCATTAGATTACTAACGATTAGCGGGCATTACAGACGAGGCTGATGAAGAGCCTAAAAACTCATCCATAGCAACCTCTCAGCCTTCTAGTACCGATCAAAGTGAACAAGTGAGTGCTCACATGGCCAGAAATAATGAAGACATGGCAAGGAGGTTGGAAGAGTAACAATCAACTATCCTCCAACAACAAGAGTCTATCAGGCTCTTAGAAGAAATGGTGGACAAACTCCTTAAGGAGAAGAATAAGAAGAAATCTACCACCGAAGCCTCAAGATTAAGGCATCGGCGACCTTCACCCAGTGCTCAAGAATCTAGCCGTTGAAACCAAGAAGCCAATAATGAAGAGGATGAAGATGAAGAAATTTTCAAAATTCATTCTGAGTCGTCCAAAGCTGAGTCCAACCCTCGTAAGAAAGAGCGAGACCAGAAGTTGGAAGACTTTTAGAAGGAGCTTGATGCTTTGAAGCTTCAAGAAAACTTTAGAGAACTAGGGGTAGTTAGATCGTACCCTGCTGAATGGGACGTCCTCCCCTATCCTCCAAAGTTCAAGCCGCTCAACCTACTACAATTCGATGGCAAGGGTTCTCCTACCCATCATGTTTACCACTTCCATGTGAAAACTAGACACATAGTGGGGAATGATCCCATTATGATTCGACTGTTCATTAACACCCTTAAAGGAGTCGCTTTTGAATGGTTCTGCAAGCTGGAACCAGACTCTATTAAATCTTGGGCTGACATGGAAATGCTCTTCATGGCCAGATTCTTCGACGATGACACAAAAGTATCCATGGCCACCCTGCTAGTTGAAAAGCAGAAGAAGAAAGAGTATGTCAGCAACTTTGTCAAGAGATTTAGAAATCGATTACTGCATTGCCGTAATCAAATCTCTGAAAATACATTGATCGAGATGTGCCGTAGCAATCTCTCGATCTGTATTTTGTCAAAGATTGGAGCAGTAGAGACCCAGACATGGAAATAACTTGTTCGCCACGGTGAACAGGTTGAAAACATGCTAAAAAGGCTAGATGTCGAGGAGCCACATGAATCCCAAAGAGGGGGTAACCAGAGTGACTTCATCCCTTAGAAACAATCAAAGGGGAAGGAGACTTTAGTAGTGGAAACCATTTCCTCCCCTAAATCTTCTTCGAAGCAGAAGAGCAATTCTTCGGATAATCGCTTTTAGCAAAAGTATGACTTCAAAGATGAACAAGTCGTACCGATCCTCACGACCTTGATAAAGGCAAAGACGATCAAGCTCCCAGAATCAATGCAACCTTAGGAGATGTCGAGAATGGATGATCCCAACTACTGTGTGTACCACAGGATGGTTTATCATCCTACCTCTAAGTGCTACAACCTAAAGGATAAGATCCAAGCTTTATTAGATGAAGGAGTCTTTACCCTGTAGGATCGCTGTAATGGCACTCAAACACTAGAAGGGGGGGTTGAATAGTGTTTATGAAATCTAATGCGGAAACTTTAAATTTCAATAAAATAATAACATAAAGAGTAAGAAGGATCAAACCAATATGTAGACAATCACAGAAAATTGCAAACGCAAACACAAGGATTTATACTGGTTCGGTCCTCCAGACCTACATCCAGTCCCCAAGCCTCGCTTGAGATTTCTCTACTATTTCCACTTGCAAAATAGCAAGCACTTGCAACCCGCAAGCCAACAGTACAACTTCGACAATCTTCAATTGTCAATGCCACAACAATCTCTTCTTCCAAGAGATTATCAAATCGAAAACAAGATGGTACAACTTTCTCTTCCTATAATCCTTGATGTGTAGATGTGAGTGAATTACAACAGGCTATAGGGATGATTTTTGTTCTAGAGTAGTGGAATTTTTATCAAGGACAAAACTAAAATTTTCTGGCAGTTTTTCTCTTCAAAATGATCTTAAGAAGTCAAGGAAAACTCAAGTTTGTATATAAGGATTAAGATCTTAAATTTCAGAACTTAACACCTATTTATAGGTATAATTTTCGTTCAAAAACATTCAAAAATAACTGCCAAAAACGTTCACAAAACGTTCATATTTATTTGAAAAATATAGCTGTTAGAAACACTGTCTGGTCGACCAGATTGAGGCCTGGTCGGCCAGAAACCATATTTTTGATATTTTCAATAGTTTAAAAACTTATTTATATGTTGATTAAAATTAGGATTGTACTTAGAATATTTTTTATGATTTTCTAAGTAAATAGTGTGTGTTGTGTGTGTGATCAAGGCTTGTACAAAAATTCTAAAAGAAAAGATAAAAATTTACATCTTTTAAACTTCATCTTTTGATCTTTGAAATAGCCTTGATAATTTGATTGTTGCTTTGAGATGTTTATCTTGAATCTGCAGTAAAATATGTTAGATAAATAATAATTTGTTATCATCAAAATACAAGAGATATTGTAACATTAACCATGTTCCCAACATACTCTTCAATCTTGATTATCGCTAGAGTGGGGGTAGTCTCGGTTTCTCCATAAAACCATGTACTACCTTGATTCTTCTATCTAACGGAGTCATGACGTCTCGAAGCTTGTCATCAATCAGCTCCACAAAGCTATCACGTTAATGATTACCTTTGATAGTTAAATCTTCCTCCAAATTCCCTCACCAATCCTTTTTAATGGGATGGCGGGTCCACAAAAATATCACGTTATTGATTACCTCTGATAGTCAACTCTTCAAATTACTCTGTCAAGAAGTGGCCTACCATGCCATGATCCCCTACTTGTCACTCGATCAAGATAGTGATCTACCATGCGATGATTCACTATCTGATCTTTTCTGAGCGTTCTATCTCCATAGAACGGTCGAAGATAGTGGCCTACCATGTGATGTGCCTCTATTTCAATCACAGTTGTTACACTCCCATGTTACTGAACGATTTGGTTCCCTCCAAAATCTCCCACTAATCCTCTTCAACAGGATGGTGGGTCCACAACAAAACTATCACATTAATGATTATCTCTGATAGTCGATTTTCCTCTAAAATCTCCCACCAATCCTCTTCAGCAGGATGGCGGGTCCATAGTAAACTATCATGATTACCTCTGATAGTTGACTCTTAACCCCTTTTGAAAATACTTTGTTAAGTAGTGGTCTACCATGCGATGATCTTCTATTTGCTTTTCTATAAGGATAGTGATATACCATGCGATGATTCGCTATCTAATCTTTTCTGAATATTCTATCTCCATAGAACGGTCGAAGATTGTGGCCTACCATACGATGTGCCTCTATTCTAATCGTAGTCGTTATACTCTTATGTCACTGAACGACTTGATTATTTCCATACTGTCATTCCTACAAATGATGTTGTTCATTGATAGTGGCTTACCATATGATGTGCCTCTATCCTAATCATAGTCGTTATACTTCCATGTCACTGAACGACTTGATTATCTCCACATCGTCATTCCTATAGACGACGTTGTTCATCGATAGTAGCCTACCATGTGATGTGTCGCTATTCCAATCACAGTCGTTAAACTCCCATATCACTTAACGACTTGATTATTTCCATATTGACGTTGTTCATTGATAGTGGCCTACTAAGTGATGCACCTCTATCGATCCCTTTCCCAAATGGTGACCTACCAAGCGATGAGTCACTATTCAAATATGAGATCGTTATTGCGTTAACTATATCATCATGCTCCATCGGTCATTCCCGCAAATGACCACATCTTGAAATAGCAGGCCTACCAAGCGATGAGCCTTGCTTTCAACTTTTCAGGGTTAGCTGCTACACTGAATTACACAACTAAACTTGATTACAACTTAACTATTATAATCATGCTCGAACACTTAATCCAACACCTTGAATGGCTAAGGATAGAGGAGAAATCTTAGCATTAAGTCTAAGAGAAACTCCTCGATAACTTATCATGCTAAGGGTAAAAGCATGGCTAGTCCAACTCAAACGGCAGTTGGTAAAGACACATCAAGTCCGTTGATAGCTGAAGGTTTGCTAAAAATCCTAAGTCCTGATTGTCAGTCCCACATGGGTCTGACGAAGTTCGCACAGAATGAGAGACTCAAAAAAATAGCCGAACCTCAACCCAAAGCATCCAAGCTCATCACGCAAACCAAGCTCATCATAGTCGAGAGGGTTCAAAATATTTCAGAACCCATACAACCTAATTTGGGTCTGAAAACTTTGAAGGGGGTCTTGTAAACACTAAAAATGCTAAGGAATAAAGCAAGGTTGAACCTCGTTATAAGCATGACGAGGTTCGTCATCATGATGAACCTCATCTCAGCCAACGAAGCCCATCAATAGAGTTGAAGTTCGTCTTTGAAAATAAAGTTTGCCTAGAGACGAAAATCCTTTAGAAGATGAAGCTCATCCAAGAGACGAAGTCCATTTGTAGACGAACCTCATCAAATAGTGCTTCACCCTTCAGAAGACGAAGTTTGTCATTAAAGACAAAGTTCATAAGAAACGAAGTTCGTCATTGAAGATGGAGTTTGTCTAGAAATGAAGTTTGTCATTGAAGATGAAGTTCGTTCAGAAACGAAGTTCGTCATTGAAGATGAAGTTCGCCGTTGCCATTATTGACGAATCTCGTGCATAGCCGAACCTCGTCTATCAGAATTTTCAGAGGCTACATTTAAGGAGGGTTAGTGATCACTAACTCACCCATTTAAGGAGAGTTAATGACCACTAACTCACCCATTTAAATGGGAGTTAATGACCACTAACTCCCTTATTTTAAAGGGAGTTAAAGCCCATTAACTCACTCCATAATGCTTCTAAGCCTATAAATAAGCATGATCATCATGAAAGAAAGGGGAGGGGATTAAGAGGCTAGTCAAAAAGCCTATCTCTCCTACACTCTCATTAAGCTTCATAGATTATTATCATCGGCTAATCATTTGGCCTTGTGGGCACCAAAAATGCCAAGAGACAAAAAATTGTCGAGGCTCAATCAAACATGACGAGGTTCAGCACAATGGCAAACCTCGTCTCAGTCAAAGATGAGGCTCGCCACGCAGCGAGGTTCCACATCAAAGACGAGGTTCAGCGCACAACGAGGCACCACATCAAAGATGAGGCTCGCCACGCAGTGAGGCTTGACATCAAAAGATGAAGCTCATCATTGGAAACTAGGTTCGAAGTTCATCATTGAAGGAGAAGATCAGCAGTGAAGACGAAGCTCGTCAAAGGAAGTTCACAAGACTTGCTACGTAATTGGACTCAGCTATTGAAGAGAAAGTTCATCAGTGAAGAAAAAACTTGTCAGACAAAGTTAGTGAAGACAAAATTTGTCAGAAGAAGCTCGCTGTTTTCGTCAAAAGTTGATTTTTCCATTGTCATCAAACATGTTACACCGTTTATCGATTACAGGTTTAAGTTGATCTTTTTATTAGATCTTCTTATAATGAAAAGAATGAAAATTACAACTTTATGAAACAAAACACAGCAGTAGTTTATCTCCTGTTGCTTTGTGTGGGATCTTTGCCTGTAGCGGGACGCGTTAGTCCGTGGACCACCGCGGATCAGATCTGGTTGACAAGTTTAATTATGCTCTTGTTTCATGAAGGAAACAATCACAGCAGCGACAATCACGACCAAGAGAGATTGTGGCTATTCTCGAGATTAAAACAAAGTTTGATCCAAAGGAAAGAGGGGGAGAGAATATCAAATCTTTCGAAGGCTTTTTCTTTATGAAAAGTTCACCAAGATCTGTCAATTCTCCTCTGAAATTTGTAGTTTACTGCTTAATTCGACAACACCTCGCCCTCAGATTTTAGATCCTCCCTAATGAAGACCCTGGGCTTCTATTTATAGGCTTTTGTCACTGTGTTTTCTTATAAGATCAAGTGTTTTGACGTCATCTGCAGTTGATAACCACCCAGACGCATTTAAATATAGATTTTGAATAGTTAGGGAGGTCCTGGGACGAAAGAATTCTAATAAAACATCAAAATCCGTGTCTGGGGAAGTTTGGGAGGCCAAATATGTCGTGGTGGCTCAGAGTTGTGTGAGTCACCATTTGGTGGCTCGCACAGGTGCGAGTCACCATTTGGTGGCTTGTATGCGTACGAGCCACCATTTAGTGACTCGCATGCATGCGAGCCACTATTTGGTGGCTCGCATGGGTGCGAACCACCATTTGGTGGCTCGCACTCACGGGAGCCTCATGGCCTGATGTTGTGTCTTTTTGACCCTTTTGGCTATTAGGTTGCTCGCGTTGGTGCAAGCCACCATTTGGTGGCTCGCACTCACGTGAGCCTCTTGGCCTGTTGTTGTGTCTTTTTGACCATTTTGGCTATTTGTATCTCCTTCGGTTCGCTTTCTTTGCCCCTTTACGCGTGTTTCATCACTTTGTTGACTTGTGCATTTTACCGATTCGCTTCATGCGTTTTGCTGGCGTCGGATATTCTTCTTTGACTCGGATGATGACGTTCATCATCTTTTCTTTTTCTCGAGCTGTGTGTACGAACCTATAAGCAATTTTTGACGCCTACAGATTCCCCCTCCAAAGTGTTTCAGTCTCGTTTCTTTTATAGAAGAGTTTGGAATACTTTGGATATGATATGTCCAACCTTCAGTCGATGTGATAGGACCTGTAATTGGTTTCAACTCTCAACTTCTTCATTCTTCAATCTACTCAGTATTTTGTCGAATAGATGAAGTTCTTTCGATGCTATGTTTATCATCTGACCGCTGTTGAAGTCTTGAACTGAGATTGGTGTGTAAGTTTCTGAACCTAGCTCGTGCCATTGAGTTGATTTTGAACTGATCATCTTCGTTAGGAATTCATATCTGAACATGACTGAACTCCCTAGAATCATCTTTAAATCCGGATTGTTTTTAGCCATATTTAGGTGAGGCTATCGACACGTTAACCAGCGTGAACACAATTTATACTCATACATTAACTGGAGTCTACATAGTTTTAAGATCTTAAGGCGTTGGAGCTAGGAGGACCAGTTTATAATCATATACTCATGGGTGTTTTGGGATTTAGTTTAACCTCATATACCTGTCGGAGGTTGTCGGGTTATCCTTAAGAATATTCTGAGTGATATTCTCCAGAAACTTTCCGTCAAGAATGGGAAACAGTTTAAACTCATATACCCATTGGAGTACGAATACGGGTCCCGTTTACGTCAAAAATACTCGAAAACAGGTCAAAATACCCGTAAATTAGCCAAATAGCTCGTCACACGTGCGAGCCAGTATATGGTGGCTCGCACGTGTGCGAGCCAGTAAATAGCGGTTTGTACGTGTGTGAGCCAGCTAATCGTAGCTCGCACGCGTGCGAGCCAGAAAAGAGTTTTGGGTTGATTTCCTGATTTGGTTCGGTTCGACCTGGCTTGGTTCGGTTCTGGTTCGGTTCAAAGTTCTTTAAAACCCCAATCTCCTTTCTTCTCCTTTTCTTCTTCATCGTTTCAGAATTCCCCTCTGTAATAATCAATATTTTTATACAAGGCTTTATAGGAGGTCCATAATTATTTTATTTTGCAGCAAGTTTTATGAATAGGTCCACATCATGTTTAAACAAAAAAAAATGAGGGTTCTCAAAGGCCCACCTAGAAAGCCCACTTCACCCATGTTTTTCGTTTAAGAGATTCAAGATGATTCTTTTTATTTTTGGAATTTTTTTTAAATTCAAAATTTCCGTGATTTTAGCACCCAAATCAAAGAAAAAAAAACGTGGGACTTTTTTGTTTCCTTGTTTGTTTTTACACAGTTTACCAAATTTAAAATTTCCTTAATTTTAGGGATTTTCAAAATGTAACTTTCCCTTATATATATATCCTCACATCTTCTTTCCTACAAAAAAAAAAAAAAGATCTGCACAAAAAAAACGGAAAAGAAAAAAAAAACAACAGAGAACAAGAGAAGGGAAGGAGACGAGATTTGGACTTTCTTTTTGGAGTTCATAGTTTTTTCTTTGACAAATCGGCAAGCATTTCTTTTCCTCAAATATTATTACTTTTAGATTTTATTTTTTTTCATGCAAACAAATTTTTTTCTACTTGATTATATATATTTTTCTATGAATTTTAATATATGTATACATAATTTAATTTGAATGGCATCCGTTGTAATTAGTTGATGGCATGAGCTG
>BQKN01053853.1:0-11532 GCA_022839385.1 Asparagus kiusianus | reverse complement strand
CAATGGAATCAACTTTTGCTGAAAACAAACTGGCGACCACAGTGGGATCCAGCGGCCTCGCTGCCGAGGCCGCCGTGTCGCAACCGATAAAGATTATCGTCACTGAAGAGATCGAATATGAATTCGATCAAGCCAAATTCGAGGAATACTTGTCATCCTCATCCTCAAAGTCCTCCTCATCCCGCAGGTACAGGAAGATTTCTTCTCCTAAGAAAGTTTGCAAGTCTACGGTCTCTACAAAGGTCGCGGATGAAGACTCTTACCCTATCACTCTTAAGGAAGTTATCAGCGACGTCTCTGCTCCAAAAGACTCCGCCCCCATTAAGGAGTCATTGATGGATAGTTCCCCAGTGTTGACGAAAAGAGCTCGTCAAAGACAGCGCCAACGACGTGCTCGACAACTGGCTAAGGCCATGCAACAAACAGACGGGGTCCACTACTATACGGACCTAAAGTCAAGGAATCGAAAGTTGGTTCAGTTGCCTCAAAGGCAAGATAACCATGTTTCTGCAAAACTTACAAAGGAAGAATGGACCCTAGTCAAAAGGGCTCGTTCAACCCTGAAAGAACGGATTCAACGGCGTAAGGTAAAAGCCGCTCGTGCCCGTGCACTTCGTCAACAAGATCAGAAGAACAAGAAGGAAATGGTGTGTGAAAAAACACCAAAAACCTGTAAAATTTGGGTTCCCAAGACTGAAAATACTCAAAAAATACAGAACAATACATCCTGTAACCGCGGCAGTACAAACTGTCGCGGCAATGTCTTCGACCGCGGTAGTCACGGCTGCCGCGGCAATCTGCTCAACCGCGACAGCTTTGATCGCCGCGGCACTTCACGTAGTCGTGATGCTCATCGTTGTCACCAGACTACGTCTGCAGTTCTACCTACACCAAATCCTGGTCCTTCTACTACAACAGCGTCTGCTTCATCACCAGTGAGACCCTGGGTTAGCCCAAATTTGTCCAAATTCAAGATTACCATGGTGGATGGCCTCGGTCCTTTGGCTGACGATCGAGGCAAAGCCCCAATGAAAGAAATTCCAAGCCCAGCAAGCAAACCCTTGGTGGTTTCCTACACAGGGGGTCGCAAACACCCACCTGTCAGAATTAATCCGGTTCAAGACAAGAGAATACCAATTCATGATCGTCTAGGACCTGTGAAGACTCCACTCCCGCAAGGGGTTGTATTTAAAAACTTAACCTTGGATCGCTCAGAAACGACAAATAATCATCCTGTGCATGTTAACAAGGTTCATAAACTAAAGATAGGTTGCTCAAATCACGGTAGTGATGAGCTGTACTATCAAAACGGTAAATCAAGAAAAAGGATTGTCCGGGAAGACGAGTCTCATTGCGCATGCGAGAGACTCATCAAAGTGGTATTGACAGAATGCGGTTGCTCACAAACCCCAAAACGAGTTTCCGTATTTCAGAGACTGTCGACTGAAGCGTCAAAATCCAAAATGAGGCGTTTCAACCAAAGGAAGCCTGCAAGGCGACAAGATGAATTCCCTGAGGTCACCATTAATATGACCGGCAGAGGAAAACAGTAGTTAGTCAACCCGGACCCTGATTTCTCTCCAGAAGGGAGAGTTGAGCGGGGTCTTTCTCAAAGAATGGAACGGTTACAACGGAGGGCCAACCGACGCCGAGACTACAAGAGGATGCACGAAGGTTTATCATCGGAAGACGAATTGTCAGATACTTGTTCTGCGATCGCTTCAGACGATACCGCGTCCATTGTGGGGCGAGCAAGGGAATCCTTCACGATCACGCCAGACCAATTGGCTCAGATACTGCAAGAAGCGTTGGCCAAACAACGCGAGGAGATCAGAGCCGAAATCAAAACGGAAATGGAGTTGACAATGCAGCAGGTACGAGATTTGCAAACTCAGCAGCACCAACCGGAATCAAGCCAGAAGGCAGAATCCAGTAAACGCAATGCCAAGCTTGTACATATAGCTGAGGATGATGACAAAGAAGATGAGACTATCATTGATGACCCTCCTCCAGATAAAGATGATTCTGGAAGCGGTCCTATCAAATCAACCTCTCAAGTTCATCTAAAGAAGATTGAGGAGGAAGACAAGAAGATACAGGATCTTGAGAGTAAAGTCAACGCCTTGATGACGGCTCAAGAAGTGAAGAAAACGGGAATTCCATACCCGTATCCGAGGGAGTGGGATTTGATTCCTTATCCCCCAAAATTTAATTTAATTAATTTTACTCCTTTTGATGGCAGGGGTTCACCAACTCAGCACTTGATCTATTTCAAGTCACATCTCGGCGCAATATCAGGAAATGAAGCCCTGATGGTTCGGTCATTCGTGGGAACCCTCCGCGGGTCTGCCTTCGATTGGTACCGATGCCTGAAACCTGGGAGCATCACCAGCTGGGGAGATATGGAAGAACTGTTTCTCACCAATTTCTTCGACGACGATACGGAGGTCTCCATTGGCTCGTTGTTGGACGAGAAGCAGAAGAATGGGGAATCAGTTGATGTGTTTGTCAAACGGTTCCGGAACAAGGCAGTGAACTGCCGAGACCCACTCACAGAAGAGTTTATCCTACAGACATGCCATAACAACTTGTCTTTGGATGTGCTGGAGATAATGGGGGTTGTACCCTCTAAAACTTGGAAAGAATTGAAAGTTAGAGGTGAACAAGCTGAACGGTTTCTCAAGAGGAGGAATTTAGAGAGGGGTCAGCCACCAGCTAACAATCAAAATCAGAAACAGAACTTCAATCCTTGAGGCAGAGGAAGAGGGTTGGGAGTAGCTGTCGACGCACATCAGACGTCACAACAGCCGCCTCAACAACAGCCGCAGCAGTCGTCATTCCAGCTGGCACCAAATCAGAATCAACAGCCTCAGAAGCAGTTTAAACCCTCTGAGCCCAGATTCCCAAAGGAGTATTCGTTCAAAGATGATGAAGTCCCAGTTATCTTCAAATACCTGCTGGATAATAACAAGATTAAGCTTCCACCGGTCACAAACCAAGAAGAAGCAAAGAAGATTAACGACCCAAAATACTGTGCATATCACAGGAGGGTCCACCATCCTACTAAGGCGTGTTATGTCTTGAAAGACAAAATACAAACCTTAATCGATGTTGGTATTGTGACCCCAAAGCCAAAGGAGAAGAAGGTGGGTGCAAACGCAGTCTCCATTAGTTTCGGATCGGTTCCCCTGTCTTGGTTTCAAGCTGAGCCAGTATCAGAAGTCAAGATGCAAACCATCAACGATGACCCTCATGGACAGCGCCAAAAAGGGCTAGTATCGCACACGGCCCCTAACGGCGAAATCCTTTGGGTTCATCCGGATTTGCTTGAAGATGAACAGTGGACGACATCCACGTCAATGAAGAAATCGAAGGGTAAAGAAAAGGAGAAGTCCTGTTACGGAGCCTCGGCGATTCCTGAGAAAGACGACGAGGGGATAGCAACTCTACCACTTTCTGATGAAGAACAGGAAGTTTTCGCAACAAGGGGTGGAAACGAATACCATTACCAGTATCCTGAAGCTTCTAATCCTAACGGTAAAACTCTTGCGGAACTGGGGGTGGTTACAACCCCACCCGTAGCAACTGAGAAACCTCAGAGAGTTGTTAAGCAGAAAGAAAAGGAACCTCAACCCAAAGAAGTTCAAATTCCGAAGCAGTCTCGTTTCAATAAACCAATTGGACGAGACAAACCGGAAAAGTTCAAATGCTCCATACCGCTTCGACGTCATGACTCAGTTAGCCAATATCCCAGCAAGGATCACGCTATACGAGTTATTACGCCTTTCGAAGGAAACCAGGATAGCTTTATAAGAAGCCTTGGCTGATTCTGAGGTATTCCTCACTCAGATTAAACCAACTCCAGCAGAGCCAGAGTCATCGCTGCAACATTGCAATCTGGCAGCCACCAAATTTCCTTGTATTGCTTTCACAAAAGAAGATATGCAAGTCAGGAATTCAAAGCATGATAGACCGCTGTATTTTACTGGATATATCGGTTCAAGCGTTGTCAACCGGATCCAAGTTGATCCGGGTTCCGCTGTAAGCATCATGCCACTTCGGTTGATGTACCACCTCGGAATTCCCGCCAGCAAGTTAGCTTCCACAGGAACGGTCATCTATGGATTCAATACTAGTGGATCAAGACCGTTGGGAAAAATCCGGGTGAAGTGTCAACTCGGAGATTTAAAGTCTGAAGTCACCTGCTATGTGATTGATGCAGAGACTTCCTATAACTTACTGTTGGGTCGTCCATGGATCCACAGTAATCTTATAGTTCCCTCCACCCTCCATCAGTGTTTGAAGTATGTCGACACTAATGAGGAGGTTAAGACAGTGGTCGCGGATAAGCAACCATTCAAGGGGTTAGAAAACTATTTTACTGATTCCCTTCTATATGGTGCTGAGTCCGATACTGAACCATCGGCCCATGGCACGGACAGCGGAGAAGAAGCTGATACCGAAGCCGGGCTCGATTATAGTGAAGGTCTTGTATTAAATGACTTTGAACCTCTTGTAATCGATCTTGACGGTGATGAATCGTCGGATGAAAGTTGTAACTGGTAACTTGCCGATGAAATAATAAAGAATGATTTAGAGTATGCGCCTTGTCTTAATAATGTAATGCAGGAATTGTATGATAATCCTAATCTACACATGCCAATTCGTTCGTCATGCACGGCGACGAAATATCTGCAAAATTCAGCCGGGACAACGGTGGTTCTACCTGCAAAGGCAGGGGGTGAAAAAGAAATAATATTTGGAAAAGGGGATCCATCCCCAACTCCTGATCTTTTCTTAGACAGCAGCTCAGATGATGAAGGACTGGGACGACATTTCTCTCGGTATAGTTCGCAAGCGAACGATTACATGAAAAAACAAGGATATAACCTGGCACTCGGTGAAGGTCTTCACTTCGGTCAAGGAGTTAGGGTTCCACCCCGTTCTACTTATGTACCGAAAGGGAAACCTGACAATTATTATAGTCATAAAAGAGGTTTAGGTTATACTTCGTCATCTGATGATGAATATTGCCAACAGATCATTAGCCAATTGAGGAATGAAAGCGGGTATTCAACCGACACTTCAATGTGGGACTCTGATGTGAGCATTGGAGAGAGATTCAAAGCCTTAATGTCAAACATGGCAGTAGTTGATCCTTCCACAACCGAAGAAGATGATCAGTTGCCTATTTGGGAAGACCCTTGGATGCATTATATGAGTATTCAGTATGGCGATCGGTTTGAGCAAAGAGAACCTCCTACCGAGGATAAAGTAGTCCAAATTAATATGGGTGATGAAGCTAATCCAAAACCTATATTTATCAGCGGTGATCTTCCACTGGAAGAAAAAGAAGAGCTAATCGCCCTCATTAGGGAGTATATCGACGTTTTCGCCTGGAACTACGAAGATATGCCGGGACTCGACCCGAACGTAGCAATGCACACCCTCAACATAAAATCGGATGCTAAACCTGTCAAACAACAGCAAAGACGGTTTCGTCCGCAAATTATGGAGGCAATAGAAGCTGAAGTCAAGAAATTGATCGATTCAGGTTTTGTCAGAGAAGAGCAACATCCTGAATGGTTAGCCAACATTGTTCCAGTTCTTAAAAAGACTGGAAAAATCAGAATCTGTATTGATTTCAGAGATCTGAATACCGCCTGTCCTAAAGATGACTTCCCCCTACCAATTACGGACGTCATTATTAACAACACGTGCGGATTTGAGAGAATGTTATTTATGGATGGATTTTCGGGATATAATCAGATCAAGATGCACCCAGACGATGAAAAGCATACAGCATTCAGAACACCCATGGGGGTCTTTTGTTATACTGTTATGCCTTTTGGTTTAAAAAATACTGGCGCTACGTACCAACGAGCAATGACGAAAATCTTTCAAGAGCATCTTCGGAAGACGGTCGAATGCTACGTTGATGACCTGGTCGTTAAGAGTCGCGATAAAAGAGATCATATTAATGATCTAAAGACCATGTTTAATCTTATGAGAACTCATCAGCTAAAGATGAACCCGACTAAATCCTTCCTTGGGATGTCGAGCGGTAAATTTCTTGGATTCATCGTCACAACAAAAGGCATCCATATTGATCCTGATAAAGTGAAGGCGATAAATGAGCTGCAACCTCCGAGAAATCTTAAGGAACTCAGAGGATTACAAGGTCGATTGGCATATATCCGTCGATTTATATCAAACTTGTCCGGAAAATGAAAACCATTCTCCAAACTCGCAAAGAAAGGCGTGTCGTTCATTTGGGATGAAGCATGCCAAAAGGCGTTCGAGGATATTAAAGCATATCTAGCGAACCCACCTATTCTCGTAGCATCGAAATCGGGCAGACCGTTTTTGATTTACGTCAAAGCGACGAGCCATTCGTTAAGTGCATTACTTGCACAAGACGACGATAACGGTCACGAACAAGCGGTATATTACCTGAGTCGCACATTGGTAGGAACTGAATCCCGTTATCCAGTGATCGAAAAGGAGTGTCTTGCTCTGGTATTTACAATCCAGAAAATGCGACATTATTTAGTCGGACAGACGATTTATGTCATTTCCAACATAAATCCGGTCCGAGTATTCATGACCCAACCGGCATCCATGAATTGGCGTCTAGCTAGATGGGCTCTACTCTTATCGTAATATGACTTATACTTTAAACAACAAAAATCGGTTAAAGGACGAGCTATTTGCGATCTTCTAGCGGAAAACCCTACAAAGGATACAGTCGAATTGTATGACGATCTACCGGATGAAACCCATGAAGTTAACACCACCTCACATCAACAAGTGTGGCAGTTGTACTTCGATGGGGCTTCCCACGCAACCAATGTGGCAAGCACACCCGGACGTTCTAAAATCTCTTCAGGAGTGGGGGTCGTTTTAGTTTCTCCGGAAAAGCATCTCTTGCCTAGAGCATACTCGTTAACCGGACCATGTTCTAATAACGTAGCAGAATACAATGCGTTAATAATTGGACTCAATTTTGCCAAAGAGCTGGGGGTCGAATACCTTGAGGCTTTTGGAGATTCTCAACTAGTAATTAATCAAATACGAGGAGAGTATGAAGTCAGAAGTCAAGACCTGATTCCATATCACCAAGTGGCCATCGAGATGGCAAACTCGTTTGAAGGATTTTTCATCGAGTACGTTCCACGTCTCCAAAACGCGTATGCAGACGCATTGGCGGCGTTGTCAGTATCATTGGCTCAACCTCCCGAAACAGAGCAACTGATTACAGTGAGGACTCACCAACTTATCGTTCCAATCTACGACTCGGATGTTAAAGAAGCATACTCAGCAACAGTCGAACCCGAAGTTCGAGATTGGCGCTTTCCCATTATCGACTACGTCCTACATGGTATATTGCCTGAAGATGTAAGAGAACGGGAATCGATTCGGCGAAGAGCACCGAGATTTTATTACAACGCCATGGCGCAAATGTTGTATCGACGATCGTACGACGGTCTTTTACTCTGTTGCCTATCCGGCAAAGAAGCGGAACAAGCACTCAAAGAGGCGCATGATGGAATATGCGGTGCACATCAGCCCGGTCCTAAACTCTGTGATCGACTTAGAAGAATCGGGTATTATTGGCCAACTATGGTAAAAGACGCAGTTGACTACGCACGACGATGTGAAGTGTGTCAGTTACATGCGAATTATATGCACCAACCTCCTGAGTATTTACACCCATCGGCGACATCATGGCCATTCGAAACTTGGGGGATGGATATTGTAGGTCCTATTTTCCCGCCTTCGGTAAAAGGGGACCGCTTCATCTTGGCAATCACTGATTATTTCTCAAAATGGGCGGAAGCAGTTCCACTTAGAGAAGTAAAGACTAGTGATGTTATCAAGTTTATCAAACATCATATCATATATCGATATGGTGTTCCAAGACGAATAGTACACGACAATGGTCCTCAATTCGTCAGCAACGCATTCATCAAATTCTACAGCAAATTCGGGATTAAGGACGTGTCGTCGACAGCTTATAATCCCACAGCTAACGGATTGGCTGAAGCTTTTAACAAAACTATCATCAAAATTCTGGCAAAATTGGTGAAAACCAATAAACGAGATTGGGATGATAAACTCGGCGAAGCCCTGTGGGCTTATCGCACAACTGTCCGTACGCCAACCGGAACGACTCCATATGCCTTAACATATGGATGTGAAGCTGTTCTCCCATTGGAAATACAAATTCCTTCCCTCCGTATCGCTCTCGCAACGGGAATGACTACGGAAGAAAATCATCAGAAACGTCTCGAGGAGTTAGAGATGTTAGATGAGAAGCGCTTGGAAGCTCAACAACAGATCGAGTTTTATCAAGCTAGAATTTCTCGGACTTTTGATAAAAGAGTCCGACGACGAAGTTTTAAAGAAGGAGATCTAGTTCTTGCCGTCCGAAGACCTATGATTCTTACTTTCAAAAAGAAAGGAAAATTTGAACCTAAATGGGAAGGGCCGTTTGTGATAGAAACAGTCTATTCAAATGGTGCATACCGCCTGGTCACTCAGGATGGCAACAAATTGATGATGCCAATAAATGAGAAGTTCCTAAAAAAGTATTACCCATAATACGTTCGGGATAACCTATGTAAAACGGAAAGTTCCTAGAAAATCCTATACAGGATATTTTAGGATAACCCGATATCAGTTGATTATTCTCAATAGAAGATGATCATGTGAATAATCCATTCTTAATTATGATGAAAATGATTAAGACCCTCTTATTACTTTTGTTGAGATGAGATTTAATAACAGTTAATCTTTCCTCACAAAACCTTGTAATTTGATCATGGAATAAAGGAGATTCGATAAGTCGTTATCTCACACCGTGAAACCCCCACCGATCAGATCAACCAAAAATCGTTGGTCTGTCGAATTCTTATGTTTGAAATCAAAATTGCCCACCGAGTAGTTCGTACGAATCAACAAATTCAGTGTTATTTGTACCCTACTCCTATCCCTCTTTCGGTCAAACCTTCCTACAGTTAGGACCACAACCAAAATCCCCTCTCGATTCGTTCCATGAACGAGAGGTCCACAAATTGAGTGATCAAACCTTTAAACAGTTAGGATCATCTCAAAACCCCTACTTGGTCAAACCTTTCTACAGTTAGGACCACAACCAAAATCTTCTCTCGATTCATTCCATGAACGAGAGGTCCACAAACTGAATAATCAAACCTTATGACAGTTAGGATTATTCAAACCAATTCAGATTCTTTAAGTGGAGATCCCACTTTGAGTTTCCTTTGCATCAGGAGATAGAATATAAAATTCTTCCTCTCCAATTTTGGGTTTATCTCTACCAACAAACAAGAGATAAGGAAACGGAATATGAAATTATTCCTTTCCAATTCTGGGTTTATCTCTACCAACAAACAAGAGATAAGGAAACGAAATATGAAATTATTCCTTTCCAATTCTGGGTTTATCTCTACCAACAAACAAGAGACCAGGAGATAGAATATAAAATTCTTCCTCTCCGATTCTGGGTTTATCTCTACCAACAAACAAGAGATAGGGAAATAGAATATGAAATTATTCCTTCCCAATTTTGGGTTTTTCTTTACCAACAAACAAGAGATTCTGAACTGGAAAATCCAAGTTCATTCTTCACAAGCTTAGGTTCGTTTTCATACGTAGAAAACATAACCTATCTACATTTTAAAATCCATGTCATTCATGCATGGGGGATGTTATCTCTATCCCTTATTAGAGATAAGTCTACATCTAACACATGTAGCCTACACATTCAATGCTGTAGTTCAAAGTCTAAAAGAATTTAAGTCTTTTAGCTCAACGTTATATGTGAAACGGACTTAAACAATTCACATACTAGCCCGATTCAAACGGTAATCGGTAAAGGCATATCAAATCTGTTGACGGCTGAGGATTTGCCAAAAATCCTACAAGTATTATGGTTATTTATCCCAAACAAAAGTGAATAATCATAATAAAATTTCAATGAGCAAGAAAGTTCACTATATTAACCAAAAGAGTTCAAACAAAACAGCATAAAAAGAAATGTTTTCAAAATTACAATAACTTGTAATGGCGAAGTTCATTTTCTAATTGGGAAAGTTTTGTAGCATAAGCCAGTTCGAGCTCAGGTATCAGATTGGCTTTAAATTTCCTTTCATCGACGCCTTGAATTCTGGCAACCTCTTGCTCCTTGTCAGCAAAAATCTTGTCCTGAAGGTTCAGTTGCCGTAGTATATTCGCCTCAGCTTGAGTTATCCCTGCTAGATCGGACTCTAAAGCTTCACAAGCTTCCTTGGCTTCGGCAAGTTGTTTTTCTAATTGGGCTATCTCTGTCCGACGCAAGTCCAAGTCACGATACAGATCTACCTTGATTTGTTGCTTCTTGGCAGCGCTCTCCCGGAGTTGATTAATGCGAGTCTTCAGTATCTGGAGTTCGGACTCAGCGGACTTCTGAGAATCACGCCATGTTTGTAGTCTCAGATCCATTTGGGAAGCAATGTAAGAAGGTGCGCCATTAACACGAAAGTTTTCCAATTGTTCAATACTTCGTTTAAGATCAACCAAGTAAGCTTCAATGGAGTTAGAAAGTTCAGTACACCCCTGTTCTTTAATTCCTGATACATGGCGATCGAGAGACTTCCTGAAGAGTTCAAAAGACGAACCTTTAAAGAGAATTCAATCAACCATGCCGTTTAAGAAAAGAACAAAGCTTTGGACGTCAACACAGAGGACAGCTTTGTCTGGGTCTTCATCTACCAGCAAAGCTTGAATACGTTCGGACAATGATGAGGAAATAGCTGCGAGGAGAACAAATAAAATAAGTACAAAAAAATATGTACACTGGTTGGAAGACTCCACAACCGAATTACCTTGGCTTGGTAAAACTGTAGCGGATTCCGCCACAACTGGAGTTTGCTCAGAAATGATACTCGACCGTTAATCAATTACTTCAGATGTTTGTTCATCTGAAGTCCCCGATGGCTTTGGATACGGAGCTATGAATCCGTGGGGAACAATTTCTATAAAAGAGAAAAGGATGAATCAATATTCTACTCTATTAATTTGATTCCGAGATGCATCAAAAATGAGACATACCAAGTTGAGCTGAAGTTACGGGAGGTTGCTCCTCCATGATAACATTCGACACTCCTGTCTCATGAACAGCCAGTGTTGGATCGGAAGCTGCAACAGGTTCAACTTCGACGACATCAGAAGTCAGAGGAACAGAAGTCGGTGGTTCGATTACAGCTAGAGGGCCTGCTAAAAGTATAAAACCCAGGCCTTCGGGTTGATCACATTCACCAAGGACGGTAGATGCATCAACTTCACTTGTTGGTCCTACGTCTAAGACTTTTTCAGTCATAAAAAAAATGATAAGAAATACAACTTAATTAAGGATTTAAGTCCGAAAGTACGTACCTCCTGACGTACCTACTTCAGTTGAATCAACTCGAGTAGTTGGTCCTGCTGTTCGCGGGAAAATTCGTTGCTTTCTTCATTGTTGATATCATTGTA
>BQKN01053848.1:0-11037 GCA_022839385.1 Asparagus kiusianus | reverse complement strand
GTCACTTTCGTGACCGTTTTGGCCGGGCCGGGCCGGGCTGGCCCGGCACGGCCAGATTTGACCTTTTGACCGTTTTGCCCCTTAAAATGGTCAAAAAACGGCTATTTTTCGAGGGTTTTTTGGTCATTTACCTAGGGGGCTGCTTCTATAAATAGAGGGGGGGTTTCAATTCATTTCCTCACAACAAAAACTCATCTATTTCTCTCTCTACTACTCTCTTATACAATCTTATACTATCTCATACTAATATACTATCTATCCTATAATCTTTTGTATTTTCTATTACTTCCAACAAATGGCTTCTGGGTCTGATTATGAAGAGCAACATGCATCTCCTACCGATCCAGAGATGAGTCCTCCTACAACAACTCCTCAACCTACCGGTGTTAATCCTGAATCTGGTGGCGACGAATCTACGACACCAAGAGCTCCAAAAAGGCCGAGGTCTGATGTATGGAATTTTTTTGAGAAGATAGACGTCACCAAGGATGAACACGGTAGGATCATCTCTCAGAATGCGAAATGTGCGTTGTGCGGCCAGATATTCAAAGCTCATCATAAGAGCGGCACCAACCATCTCAAACGGCATATTGAAAAACACAACAAAGGCCAAAATCTACAAGGTGATATCCGGCAGTCTATGCTTTCCCAATCATCCTCTTCAGGTACCCTCGGCAGTTGGAATTATGACGCTGCCCGAGCCCGGAAATGCGTAATCAGGTTTATTGTTCTTAAAAATCTTCCTTTTAAATTAGTAGAAGATGATGAATTTGAAGATTTGTTTAGAGATGGTTTTTATCCTGCATTTACAAAATTTTCTCGTCAAACCTGTCAACGTGATATTTTAAAATATTATGTTGAGGAACAGGGAAAAATAATTTCTTATTTTAAAAATTTAAACTGCAAATTTTCTTTAACTTCTGATATTTGGTCATCTAGAGTGCAAACTGGTTATTTATGTATAACAGCACACTGGATTGATGAAAGTTGGAAAATGTTTAAAAGAGTTGTTTCTTTTATTGCAATTGAAGAGTCACACACTGGTATTAATGTTTCAAATTTAATTGTTGAAGAACTTATGAAACTAGAAATTGATCAAAGAATATTTACTCTTTCACTAGATAATGCAAGTAATAATAATGTAGCTGTTGATTTTCTGAAAATAACTTTGTCATTGCCATGTCATGGTGAGCTTTTTCATGTTAGATGTATCTGTCATATTTTAAATTTAATTGTTCAAAGTGCATTTTCTGAAATTAAACCCATGATAGAAAAAGTTAGAGCGGTTGCTAATATGCATAATGCTTCTGAAATGAGAATTAAAAGATGGAAACAATGTTGTAAAAGAAAAAATTATAAGCCTAGACTAATTCCAAAAGATGTTGACCATAGGTGGAATTCCACCTATGCAATGTTATCTGTAGCAATAGAATATAAAGAAATTATAAATGATTTTATAAATTTTTATGCTTCTAGTTCTAGCTCTGGTAGTGCTTATGGAATAACTGAAGATGAATGGACAGTTATATGTAAATTAAATGAGATGTTACAAGTTTTTTATGATGCTACTATGTTATTATCTGGTTGTTATTATCCAACTATTACTTTAGCTGCTTTACAAATTTTAAATATTCAAAAAAATTTTACAAAATATCGTATGGATGATATTTTTGGAAATATAATTTTTCAAATGGAGAGTAAATTTAATAAGTATTTTAGGCCTATTCCACATATTTTTGGTATTGGTGTTCTTATTGATCCATGCTTGAAGGATATTGGCCTTCGAAGTTTGTTACAATCATTGTATGATGGACAGATTATAGACTTAGATGATGGATCCACCCTTACTGCTACTACTCATCATTTAGCTATTAGAAATTATTTTCAAACCTTATACGATGAGTATGCAGCTAGATATGGTGTAGCTACACAACAGTCTATAGCTTCGACACCTTCAGCTTCGAGCACAGGTCGAGGTAAAAGTGTAAGTTTTGATAGGTATGCAATGGTAGCTGAACTAACTGGTGGATCTGGAACTTCATCAGGATTAGAGGTTTCTGAAATAGATGAATATTTATCTGCTTCCTTAGTTAAATGTCAAGAAAATGCTTTAGATATTTTGCAATGGTGGAAAGTATATGGATCAGTTTCATATCCTATACTTTCCACCATGGTTCGTGACTTACTATCAGTGCAGGTTTCGACTGTAGCCTCGGAATCCGCTTTCAGCACAGCAGGACGTTTGATCAACGACCACAGGACATGCTTAGATCCGTATACTGTACAAGCGGTGATGTGCTTACAGGATTGGTGGAGATACGAGAAGCGAACACAAGGCATCGAACGGATTGCTATGATTGAAGATAAATTTGAAGAGTTGAGACTAGCAGATAGATATAATGATTAGATAATATTCATAAAATTGTAATTTTTATTTCTTAGCTTTAAATTTGAATTAAATTATTTCGAAAAAAAGTTGCAAATGATAGTGATATGGGTGAGTAGGTGCCAACCTAGTTGGGATGTACTGATCTATTGTGATGCGACGAATTTCGAAATAAATTTATACTTGTAAAGGATTTACCGATTATTAATAAAGAAGTTATTTTTATCATTTTTTGTACTTGTAATTTATGTCATTTCATTTCAAGTTATTAATTAAATTTATGATATTTTTTATAATAATTTAAGATTTATGATTTTGTTAAAATTTAAAAAAAAATTCAAACCGGGCCGGCCCGATGTCCGGCCCGCTCAGGCCCGGGCCCGGGCCTGGGCCCGGCCCGGACCTCCCGGGCCCGGGCTTGGGTTTTGCCCGGCCCGGGCCCGGTTTCTCGGGCCGGGCCGGCCCGGATGGACAGCCCAACACGAAGAATGAACTCCACTTCAATGTGAAGTACATGGCGCTTTCATTAAGACTTAATTTTTAATTGAGCTTTGCTACAAGAACTCAAAATATAGGGTCAATAACGAAGACAAGCGAGTTGTTCATTTCCTATTGGATAATGAGTTGGTCATCATTAATAATTACTAACTCATTATCCAATAGGAAGTAGGGGTGGAAGTGAACCAAATAATTAACAAATAGTTCGATAATTGTTCGAGTAACTATTCTGTCATATTCGATTCGGTAGTTCATTTAAAATTAAACAAATATTTTTTAGTATTCGAGTTTACTAACAAATATAATTTAACCAGATGTATATTCGATTCGTTTGTTTATCAAATATTCGTTTAAAATTTGATCACTTATTATTTGTATTATTTCACATATGATGTCATATTTTTAACCTATTTACCATTTATACTAAAGTTTTATGTACTGATTTTAAGACTTAAACTAATCTTAAATTTAATTTCTAATGAAAATTTTTATTTAAATATACATACATTACATATTATAAAGGAATATTTTTATTTATGAATTTAAATATCATTTGAAAATCAAATTTTTTAGCGGAATAAATATACTTTGATATTCGAAAAGTATTCGTGAATAGTCATGAATATTTATCAAATACCAAGTATTCGAGTTCGAATTCGAAAACTCCATACATGAATATTAGAGTCTGCATTCGAATTCGATAATTTTAAACAAATACAAACACGAACACTTTGGTATTCGATTCGATTCGATCATTTACCACCCTTAATAGGAAGGGGATAACTCACTTGTCCCCCATATTAGTCCCATATTTTTGATCCTTGAGGAATTTTTCTTTTTAATTATATCGGATTTAATTAGCTATTACGTACAGGTTGGGGCATGGATGGTGTTAGCTTAATTCGCTGTAAAAGAACCGGAGGATTTCTTCGGCATTTACGATATTTCATGATGCATACATACGTGTGATTTAGATTG
The DNA here is from genome assembly GCA_022839385.1 of Asparagus kiusianus. Lineage (NCBI taxonomy): Eukaryota > Viridiplantae > Streptophyta > Magnoliopsida > Asparagales > Asparagaceae > Asparagus > Asparagus kiusianus. The sequence continues at coordinate 7,175 of BQKN01053848.1, read as the reverse complement.
CGGGTAGGTTGCTTTACCACCTAACGTCCTTTTTAAACACCCACCCGTTTTGCACAATGAAGTTAGGTACTTAGGTATTTGACGGGAGTTGGGCGCAGCTGAAATGACTTTTAACATGATACCAGAACAATCTTAGAGGCTTACCTTTCATTCGTCGGCTTAATTAGTTTGGAATATGCCATCAGACTCATATCTAATATGTATCCATCACTTGAAATTCAATATGAACATTTTAAAGCATCTTTTTAGAAGAGGAGCACAAAGAACTCCACTTCGTGTAGTGGAAGGAGAAGGACTTCATTAATTGATGTGTCCTAATTAATTAAGCATGACACATTTTTAAAACGCTTTTGCTCCTTTGGCTGATGGTTTGCATCGGATCTCAGGTAATTATATTCTCCGACTGGGATTCTTTTCTCAACTTCTCTATTATTGTACTCTCCGTCCGCACCGTTTTTTTTTTGTTTTTTTTTTCCAACAAGGCTTCTCTATTGTTGTATTTTTTTTTTTAAATAGCTGTTTGTAAAACGTTATAAGAGCACCTCCAACAGCTTCCCCATTTCCCACTTTTGGAGAATATAGTTAGGTTTTTGGTCCAACAGATTCCCCATCTCATTCCCCAAAATAGGGATGGAGGAGAAAAAATGGGGAAGCTTCCCCAAATCTGCAGCATTCTCCAAATTTTTGGAGGAAAAAATGGATTCTTCAAAATGGAGAAACTGTTGGAGTTGGTGTAAAAATTAGTTGGAGAATATAACTTTTGCTTCTCCATTTTGGAGAAAATTTTGAAGAAGCTATTGGAGATGCTCTAAACGTCTAAAAAGTTTAATTACTTGAATATCCTATTGGGAATAGGCTGCACTTGATTATGGATTTCACCTACCATTATAATAAGGCTAAATATATAGCACTTGTATATCTTATTGTTTTTCACCTACCTTCCTCTTATATATACCCCCTAGCTATTTGTATTTGTTAGCAAGAAAATACGCTAAGGTTTTTTAAACTATACTCTCTATTGTTTTTGTTTATGGTAGGACTTATGTACCTTAACGTTATTAAAAATTGCACTTAAGTACCCTAAATTTTTTAAATCCGGCTCTCGTAAATGTCCTAAAGTTCTTAAAACCTGCACTTGGATACCCTCAAGCTTGTACAAATGAGGGTATTAATGTGCAAGTTTAAAAAACTTTGGGGTACTTAACTACTAGTTGTAAAAACTTTAGGGTATTTAAGTGCCGCCAAAATAATTGAGGGTACATAGTGTAAGTTAAAGACTTTAAGGTCTTTTTTTGCTACCAAATATAAGTGGGCGTACATAAGTAGAGAGTAGGTGAAACAATATTAGGGTATATAAGTGCTAATTAGCTTTTATAATAAAGTGTAACGAGGCAAGTTTTGAGGGTTTAGATAATTTTCAAAGTTTCGTAGAGGTTTTTTTTTGCAACTCACCACAAAATTCATTGTTTTTTTAATGAAATTTATCCTTCTACATATTTTTGCAAGTATGGAAACTTGTGTGCTTATTAGGCACAACCCATGTTAAAATTTTGGAGATGGAGCATTTTCCCTTTACTTTTCTCCATTATATATTCCATCTTGTGTGGAAACGAAATATAGATCTTAGTGCTTGCGTTCCTTTAGAACCAAGAAAGACATATTCCTTTAGGCTGCGTTTGGCAAAGGGTTAAGGAAGAGGGATTAAGGAGAAGGATTAACTTAGTTAATCCATTGTGAAGGGTTAAAAATATTCTAATTCCGTTTGGATTCGCTAGTTAAGACAAGAGGTTAAGACTTTTGTGTTTGGCAAATGAAGAAGGGATAAGGAGATTAATCTCACTATTTTTAAAAAAAATACCACTTTTGCCCTTACTAAAAATTTATAACTAATTGTCTCATTAATATCTTTTTCGTGTTATTTACCTTCTGAGCAATTTCAAGATTTGAAGCGCTAATATGTAATTCAGTTGAGACACAAGGGATAAATGATTTTTTTAAAATAACGCTAAAATGACAATTTGGTATTATTCAATAAATGATTGTTCAGATGGTAAATAAAAATAAATTATCATTTTCGCATTATTTCAAAAGCTAAAGAGAGAAAATGAGCTAACAAAATATTATATGGTTTCTTATCTATCAATAAACCTGGCAAAACAGATTTGATTATTCAAGAAAAAAAATTGATTATTCAAGGAAAAAGCAATCTACTCAATAGCTCTACATAAAATTATAAGTTTTGCTCATATAAAGATAGTAAAAGACATAATTCAACCTGTTTACACTTTAATTTTTGAGAACTACATATTTTAATTATTCCAAAGCTGTAAAGCAATCCTGTTGCGAAGCTGCTCACCCCTTAAACTTTCATCTGCACCAACCATGTATTGGGAGTCTTCTTCTTCTTCCTCATCTTCATCCTCATTCATCTCTAATCCATTGAGCATATTAAAGTATTTATCATTTCCCTAATGCCTTGCAATAAAATTATGAAGAACACAACAAGCTACAATGATTTTGACTTGAGTTTTATAAGGAAATGGAGCAGCAACTTTCAAAATTTTGAATCTTTGCTTTAAAATTCCCCATGCTTTTTCCACTGCATTACGTAGTTGTGCATGTCTATGATTATATTTGTCTTTCGTATCTCGATAGGCTCTGGTTGTCCTATTTGCAAAATCTCCAAGATGATAGCGTGATCCACGATATGGGCCGATAAATTTTGAAGTATTAGCATATCCCGGGTCAACTAAGTAAAAGCGACCTACATATTTAAAATTATCTAACTTTAGTACTAAGTGATTCTAAATAAACCAAAAAGAAAAAATATTAAAATTTACCTTCAGGAACATTAAATTTACTATCTTCCAGTGTTGCACGAAGTACTGACATATTAGATGCTGATCCCTCCCATCCAGCAGCAACATAAAGAAAAGTATGATCAAAGGAGCATGCTGTCATTATATTTTGAGATATGAAATTATTTCGATTACGATACCTGTTGTGTTTCTTTTTATTTACAATTACTGGAATATGAGATCCATCAATTGCTCCCAATGCTTTCTGCAAATATAAAAATATATAAAGTTCTAATGTACAGAAACATACACATTTAAAAAGATTTAAAAAAATATATGTTAAGAGCTTTACCTTGAAATATGGGAAGAAATTAGGATTCTCTCAAATCTTAGGATGAACGTCTACGTCAGCTGTGGGAAGTTGGATATAATCTTGTTTCAAAGATAATATAGCATTAAGCACATTATTAAAATGCCTATTAATAGTCTCTCCTGAATGTTGAAATATCTCAGCTAATACTCGATTTGAGAGGGCATGCGAAATTCCACATAAAAATATACATAATTGTTCATTGCAGCTTAAATATCTAGTTGGCTTTAAAGCATTCTTATCAAGTAGAACATTTTTAAGCAAAAAAAAATTACCTAACTCATTCGGAAGCAAGAATACGAACGATCAGGATGTCCAGCCAACATATCTTCTACAAGCATATGACCAGAGAATGGTCTAGTTCGACATGGATGAGGTACTTGCTTCATCACATTTGATAGATTAATGACACTTTTAATCATCTCGTTCCACGTGAACTCATCCTCATCTTCATCATTCAAAAGCAACGCTTCTATAAGATCATCTTCGTCATCAAGTGCTTCAATATCATCAACACTAAGATCACTTGCAATATCTTCAAATGAATTCATCTTCAACCATAATAAAAACAAAAAAATTAGACAATTTGTTGTGAAGAATGGAGCTTATAATCACATATAAAAATAAATGCAATCAGCAATAAAAACAATGTAGGCTATGTTCATGAATATGGACGATTATAGAATCAGACTCGAAGCATAAAAAAACCTAGAGGAAGAATCACTATTTACACGATATGAACACTAACATTATTTTAAAAGAACCTCAAATTTTTTGCTGGGTAATATGAATTACTGAATGATAGATGTCAGAAAGCTCTTAAGGCACAACAAAATTTGAAAGGGAAATCAGCAACATATAGTCCTTGTCTCCAAGGTACCTCCAGTTTCTATATTTCAAACTTAAAAAACAAGTCACAGTTCTCTAAAACTATTCCTTACCTTGCTGCTATGATGAAAAACGTTAAATAGCCTACGGTCTTCAAAATCTACAGGCTGGACATAAGCATCCTATAAGAGAAACTGGCATTAATATCTGCACTATATGTACTTCTGGGTTTGCTCCAGCATATTCCTATTAAGAAGCTTCAGGCATGCAGAGGCCTAGGATTTGCATATTTCTCAACATAAGTCTGAAAATTGAACATATAAAAGGAGCCATATATGAGGTAATGAAAAAATATCTTTGGGATCAAAACAGTTCACAGTGGAGGTGACCAATATTAACTAGCAACTACCATCAAACTTAAGAATATTCCGGCTATTTTCATAAACTAACACTAATTTTACTATACACTAATTGTAAATTAAATAAGCATAGAAAGTTTGAAGTGCTGTTCTTGATCTATTATGGGCCTTAATCTATTTTTTAATAACAAAACTCAATTGATTTTGCCCATGTTGATTTCTTCTTTAGGGAGCTGCAATCAACCCGTTTGACCTGAAAGACAAAATGTACCCTTTGGTGTATGGAGGCAATGTACCAAATACATCTGCAGGGTATGATGGGTCAACCTCTAGGTAAATCCAGTAACTGTTTCTCAAAATTCTGAAAATTTAGTCTTTGGTCTCTATCATTGCTTCAGTGAATAATATTTGATTATTGGTAATAATAATGTAATGCAGATACTTAAACATAACCGCAGTGAAGGGAACGATTGTTCTTTGCGATACATCATCTGATGATTCTGGGCCCTTGCTTGCTGGCGCTACTGGTGCAGTGATGCAGGGAACATACACAGACTACACATTCTCATTTCCATCGCTGATTACAGTTTTGGGCGATCTTGACCATGGAAATGTTTCCCTCTACATTAATTGTAAATTAAATAAGCATACCCATTTCCACAAAAATGCACACTATTGCTATTGCATAAAGTCACAACCATCAGGCCTAAAGCTAGTATACCATGAATATATCAAAATCATTCTCCTTAAGATACATAAAGCTAGTATACCATTAAGATACAAAAAGCTACAACAATCAGGCCTAATGACAGTATACCATGTATGTATCAAAAATATCAAAATCAGGCCTAACGTTAATACATCATGAAGATATCAAAATCAGGTCATCAGGTATCATCACTTTAGAGCAGAATGCAAGGAAAAAAGAGAAGAAAAATCATCCAACATATGATATAATATCTCTGTTAAGCGGCAAATGTTGTAGTCCTTAGGATCAAATACTTTAAAAATTGTCCATATCCATGTGACATTCTTTAAGCATGAGAGGCAATGTTCACAAAATCACACGTATCCCATATCTTTATCCCTCATTGAGTCAAAAATAAGCTCATTGTCAAAGCTCAAAAAATAGTTTTTGTTCCTAGTCAGACTCATCTTAGTGGAAGTATCTCAATTGCTCATTGTCAAAGCTCATATAAGAGTATAAGAGTTTATAATCCTAATTGCTTTCTTTTCAATAGTGGCAGTATCTCAATTGCTTTCTTTTCCGACTTAATTGCTGTTTAAAATTCAGTCAGCCTTTGGATAAAATGAGTCATAATCCTATCTAAATGAGAATATTTAATGTTTTTTAAAGAAAGCCATGAGATGGGCACTTATTGATAATAAAATATTTGATATTTTCTCTCAAAAAAAATTTAATTTGATATTTTATTCATTATCACTTAGAATTAAGAATAGACAAAAGAAAGATTTAGGTTGAAAAAGTCCCTATTTGCATTTCTATCCATCTTCATTTAAATATAGATATTATTGAGTTTTAAGTTTAAAAGAGGATAATACAAGGTGACCCTATAGTTAATGTAGTTTTTTTTTTCTAAAAAGCCGGTTCACCCTCTTAAAATTTTCATATCAAACATAAACTGCATGAAAACAAATTCTTATAAGATTATTAAAATTTCTAAACCACCGGCCATTCTTTGTTTTCCCCTCCTAATTTTACTTCAATTCAAGCATACTGGTGACCTAACTTTCAACTAACCTCTCCTATACTATGGAAAACTAAAGCATCCATCAGAGATTCAGAAGAGCAAGCGCTCAAATTTTCACTTCACAATTTTCTTTACAAAATCACCAGATTCACCTACGTCGACAAACAGCCGACCAGCTCTTAATAATCCATAATTTACAAAACAAAATAACAGCAATTTTTGACAAATAATTTGCTAAAATTGCACGAAATAAAAGCAGGACACCATACCTCAACTCCTTTGCCTCCCGTCGGCTCAGAAATCCCACTATGAAAAAAAATTCTCTGTTCTTGATTGAGTTGCTAAAGATCTCTCAGTTGGGAAATTTTTAGAGGGAAACAATTTGGGGGGAAATTTTTACAGGGATATCTCACAAGATTGGGGGAAAATTTTAGGTGGGAAATTTTAGAGGGAAATAAGTAAAGGAAAAGATCCGATACCTAGATGAAAACATCGCCCAAACTTTTCCACTGCCTACCCTCGCGAGAGAAGGCGGAACAAGCCTTGTTCCGCCTTCTCATGAGGAATAGTTAACCCTTATTTTGACGGGTTAAGTGGGCTTTTGGAGTCACGTGCGGGTTTGTTAACCTTGAGTGTTTTTTTCTGTTTGGTAGGCTAATGGAGGGTTAAACTCACTTAACCCCCCATTTATCCCCTTGACAAACACAGCCTTAAATTAATATTATTGTTAGCCAGATTTCTTACTTCTTAGCTCGTAACATCTTCCATAACAACGAAGCCCTATGTTGAACAAAGCTCCTTTTCAGTTATTTATTCAAGCAGAAGATATCAACTAAGCTCAAAAAGGCAAAACGCTAACTGGTCATTAATATTAATGGGCCATGTTTGAATTATTTGGCTCAAAAAGTCGAAAAAATCTTTATTGTTTTTGACCTGTAAAGTTTTTATTCATGGCCCATCTACGTTGATGGTCGTCACATCTCAGCTTAACAACTAGCTAGTGTTCATTTATGTTCTTATAATCTACAAAGATTTAGTAGACAATGACAGCTAGCGTATTGTGTTAGATCTAAAACTTGAGATCTTAAAACCATATAGCCATGATTAA
>BQKN01053780.1:0-12032 GCA_022839385.1 Asparagus kiusianus | reverse complement strand
TTTTTTTTTGTGTAGGGCGTTCTTCTCATCTTCATGCCTTAGTGAGGGAGTTGTTATCTGACGACGATCCCGACAAGATCGTTATCTGCCTAGAAGTTCGTTCCTTCTTCTCCTTTGTGAATGCTATGATTGGCAAGATCTTTCACGGCGGACTTTCGCTTCTCCAGTTTAAACCTCTCCTTAATTCCAGGATCAATCTGATAAGGGAAGCAGGATACCCAGATTTGGCGAAGGCCATAGTTGACGATCTCGACTGCCTAGAACATGAGCTTCAGATGTTTCGTGAGCTTCGAGATACCGGTGCCTCTTTCTTCATTGCTGCTGAGCTAGAGACCCGTTTACAGTCACTGCGCGAGACTCAGCTTCTTGCTAGTCTTGAGGTTCAGGCGTAGCGAGACCGAGTAGCTCGAGTTGGGACCGGCCTTGCTACCAGATTATCTTCACTTGCCGAGCTCCGCTCTTCTATTACTTCTTGTGGGACCAAGATAGATCAGCTTAGAAGAGAACTCCGCGAAGAAGAGGAGACTTTTGGCATTCTTCAGATGACAGAAGCACAGGACCAGCAGACCTGTGCGGCTTTGTCCGATGAGTTGAAGTCTTTGAAGCAGAGGCTAGTCGAGATCGAGGAGGCTGCTGCGAAGACTTCGACCGCCACCGAGGAGTCTCTTAGGGCTGAACTTAGGCAAGCTTATGATGAGAAGCTGTCTAAGGTCAGCCAGCAGATTTTTAGCCACAGTCTTGATGTCTGATTTTGTTTACTGAGTGATTTGATTTTTGACTCTTTTAGTGAATTCCCTTTTTATCTTTATTATGATTCGTCATTCCATTTGAAATGATTGACCACAATACTCATAGGATTTTTGGCAAACCCTCAGCCATCAACCGGTTTGATGAGCCTTTACCGACTACCGTTTGAGTCGGGCTAGCATGCGAATTGTTTAAATCCGTTCGCATGTAACGTTGTGCTCAGAGATTGAATTCTCTGAGACTTTGTGCTATGATGTCGAATACATAGACTTCGCCACTGTTACGGGAATAGGCTACCCGGCGACACGTGTGAGGTGTTGGCTTTAGGATTTTTGGCCAACCCCCAGCCTCTAACGGATTTGATTAGCCTTTACCGACTACCGTTTGAGTCGGGCTAGCATGCGGATTATCTAAATCCGTTCCGCACGTGACGTTAAGCTAAAAGAGTTAACTCTTTTAGTGCTACGATATTGAATACGTAGACTTCGTCTTTCTCCTGTGAAAAGACTAAACAGCAACGTGTATGAGACGTTGACTTAGGATTTTTGGCAAATCCTCAGCCTTCAACGGATTTGATGTGCTCTTACCGACTACCGTTTGAGTCGGGCTTACATGCGGATTGTTTTAATCCGTTCCGCATGTGACGTTGCGCTAAAGGAATGAACTCCCTTAGACTTCGTGCTACAACTTTGAATATGTAGACTTTGCCATTGTCATGGGAATAGGCTACCCAACAACGTGTATTAGACGTTGGCTTATCCCTACTTAGGTTTCGGGATAACATACCCCAGAGTCAGACTCCGGTGTCTTTTTCAATCGGAAAAAGACTAAACCGGCGACGCGTGTTAGGCGTCGACATATCCTTTCTTAGTATTCAGGATAAAATTCCCCATGCGTGTGAGGCATGGATTTCGGTATTATTAATAACAACCTGCCACAATGTTGAATATGCGGACGGGTGTTCTTTTTAACGGTTAAGAACTAACCAGCCGCGCGTGTTAGGTGCGGACTTATCCTTACTTAGGTTTCAGGATAAAATACCCCAGAATCGAACTCTGGTGTCTTTTTCAATCGGAAAAAGACTAAACCGGCAGCGCGTGTTAGGCGCAGACTTATCCCTGCTTAGGTTTCGGGATAAAATACCTAAGATGAATCTTAACTTTATAAATTTTGGAAAAAGAGTTGATGTGGGAAGAAAGAATTTTATATTCTATTCCCCGAACAAGGAAGGAAGAATTTTATATTCTATTCCTTGTTTATGGAAAGGAAGAATTTTATATTCTATTTCCAGTGCAAGAAGGAAACTAGAAGTGGGATCTCCACTCCGAGAATCCGGAAGATCTAGATAAACTTACCTTTTATAGGGTTGGTTATCTGATCGAAATATGAGTTCTTCGTTTATCGAAGTGAAATATCAGCTTCGGTTATAACCATGAAAGGGTTGAACCAAAGAGAAAAGAAAGGGAGTTCCTTTGTTTATCGAAAGGGGACTCCGAATTGAGAGTGGACCTTTTTGGTGGACTCACTGTCAATTGAAATTGATCAGTGAAGAATTTTGGTGATGAAAATGAACTTGGGTTATCCTCCGGAATATTAAGTATAATATTCTTCAAGGAACTTCCCGATAAATGAGTTGTCCTGAATGTACTAGGGATAGTACTTTTTCAAAAACTTCCCATTTATTGGCATTAATTGCCTGATGCCCTCTAAAGAAATTAAGCGGTAAGCGCCGTTTGAATAGACTGTGTCTATTACAAACGGTCCTTCCCACTTAGGTTTGAATTTACCTTTCTTCTTAGAGGTGAGATCGGCGAGCAGCGAGGACCAGATCCCCTTCCTTGAAGCTTCTTTGGCGGACCCTTTTGTCAAAAGCCCTAGATATCCTAGCCTGGTAGAACTCGATGTGTTGTTGAGCTTCCAAGCGCTTTTCGTCCAGCCTTTCGAGTTCCTCAAGACGTTTTCTGTGATGTTCTTCGGTCGTCATCTCCGTTGCGAGAGCGATCCGAAGGGAAGGGATTTGAATCTCTAACGGTAGTACAGCTTCACATCCGTACACTAGAGAATATGGAGTAGCTCTTGTAGGAGTGCGTATTGTGGTGCGATAAGCCCAGAGCGCTTCGCCGAGTTTATCGTCCCAATCTCGCTTATTGGTCTTCACAAGCTTTGACAGGATCTTGATGATCGTCTTGTTGAAAGCCTCAGCTAATCCGTTCGCAGCTGGGTAATAAGCTGTCGACGAAACATCTTGAATCTTGAACTTGTCGCAAAACCTGATGAAGGCATTGCTTATGAATTGCGGACCGTTGTCATGAATGATCCGCCTCGGCACGCCGTGTCGGTATATGACATGATGCTTGATGAAGTTGATGACGTTGTTCGTCTTCACTTCTTTAAGCGGAATGGCTTCAGCCCACTTTGAAAAGTAGTCGGTGATAGCGAGAATAAATCGATCACTTTTGACTGAAGGAGGAAAGATAGGACCGACAATATCCATACCCCATGTCTCGAATGGCCAAGACGTGGTTGATGTGTGCAATCGCTCCGGAGGTTGGTGCATATAATTTGCATGCACTTGACAAGCATGACATTCTCGGGCGTATTCGATTGCGTCACGAACCATTGTTGGCCAGAAATATCATATTCTTCTGATTTGATCATACAGTTTGGGACCAGGCTGATGCACACCGCATTCTCCTTCATGTGTTTCCTTAAGAACTTCTTTTGCTTCTTCGTTCGAAAGGCATCGGAGAAGCAGATCATCATACCCCCGGCGATATAGCGTACGGGTCTCGGTATTGTAAAAGAACCGCGGAGCTCTTCGCCGAATAGATTCTTTCTCCTTTACGTCCTCTGGCAAAATACCGTATTGGACGTAATCGATGATGGGAAAACGCCAATCTCAGGACTCGGACCCGATTTGGGTTGAGTTCACCTCTTTGGCGTTCTCGTTTTTATCATCCTCCTCTTCAACCTCCATATCGTATATGGGTATGCAGAGTTGGTGTGATCTTACTGTGACTAGCAGTTCAGTTTCAGGCGGTTGCGCGACTGATACTGCTAGTGCTGCTAGTGCATCCGCATAAGCATTCTGGAGACGTAGGATATATTCGATATAGAATTCTTCAAAAGAATCTGCCATCCTGACGGCCTCCTGGTGGTATGGAATCAAGTCTGGGTTCCTGACTTCATACTCTCCACGGACTTGGTTGACGATCAATTGAGAATCTCCAAAGGCTTCGAGATATTCAACCCCCAGTTCCTTGGCGAAACTGAGTCCAATGATGAGCGCATTGTACTCGGCTACGTTATTGGAACATGGATTCGTCAGCGAATAAGCTCGGGGCATCACATGCTTCCCTGGGGAAACTAAGACAACTACAACTCCAGAAGTGACCTTAGGACATCCAGGGGTTACTGCCTTATTAACTGCTCTTGAGGCACCATCAAAGTATAACTGCCATACTTGTTGGTGTGACGTGATATTAACCTCGTGGGTTTCATCTGGTAAATCGTCATATACCTCAACTGTGTCTGTTGTCGGACTTGCCGCCAAAAGATCACAAATCGTTTGTCCTTTGACCGACTTCTGCTGTTTGAAGTGCAGATCATACTGGGACAAAAGAAGGGCCCACTTTGCCAACCGCCAGTTCATCGAACCTGGTTGAGTCATGAATACCCGTACCGGATTAACGTTAGCGATGACGTAAATCGTCTGGCCAACTAAGTAATGTCGCATCTTCTGTACCGTAAACACTAATGCAAGACATTCTTTCTCGATCATCGGGTATCGAGACTCGGCGCCTATCAAGGTCCGACTTAGATAATAGACTGCTTGTTCGTGACCATTATCATCGTCTTGTGCTAATAAAGCACTTATCGAATGGTTCATCACCTTGATGTAGATCAAGAACGGTTTACCCGATTTTGGTGCGACCAGAACAGGGCGATTCATCAGATATGCCTTGATATCTTCGAATGCCTTCTGGCAAGCATCGTCCCAAATAAACGATACGCCCTTCTTGTTTAGCTTAGAAAATGGTTGGCACTTCCCAGAAAGATTTGAAATGAACCTCCGGATATAAGCTAGACGACCTTGCAATCCTCGGAGTTCTCTTAGATTCCTCGGGGGGTGCAATTCATTTATCGCTTTTACCTTGTCTGGGTCGATGTGTATACCCTTAGTGGTGACGACGAATCCAAGGAATTTTCCGCTGGACATTCCGAGGAAGGATTTTGTGGGATTCATCTTCAACTGATGACTCCGCATAAGATCAAACATCGTTCTCAAGTCCTTTATGTGATCTTCTTTGTTGCGGCTCTTTACCACTAAATCATCAACGTAGCATTCCACCGTTTTCCTGAGATGTTTCTGGAAAATCTTAGTCATCGCTCGTTGGTATGTAGCACCTGCATTCTTCAGACCGAACGGCATCACCGTTTAGCAGAAGACACCGAGGGGCGTTCTGAATGCTGTGTGTTTCTCGTCGTCCGGGTGCATCTTGATTTGATTATACCCCGAAAAGCCGTCCATGAAGGACATTCTTTCGAACCCGCATGTATTGTCGATAATGACATCCGTGATCGGGAGAGGAAAATCGTCTTTTGGACATGCTTCATTCAAATTCCTGAAGTCGATGCAAATCCTGATCTTGCCATTCTTCTTCATGACGGGAACGATGTTGGCTAGCCAGTCTGGATGTTGTTCCTCTCGGATGAATCCTGAGTCGATCAACTTCTTAACCTCAGCCTCGATGGCTTCCATGATCTACGGACGAAACCGTCTTTGCTGTTGCTTGACAGGTTTGGCATCCGGCTTGATGTCGAGGCGGTGCATTGCCACATTGGGATCGAGCCCTGGCATGTCTTCGTAGTTTCAGGCGAAGACGTCGATATACTCTCTGATCAAGGCAATTAATTCCTCCTTTTCATCTGAGGGAAGACTACCACTGATGAATATAGGCTTTGGATTGGCTTCATCACCCATATTGATCTGGACTACTTCGTCTTTGGTGGGTGGCTCTCTCTGTTCGAACCTATCACCATATTGCATGTTCAGGTGATGAACCCATGGGTCCTCCCACGTTTGCATTTGATCGTCGTCCTCCATTGTAGACGGATCAGCTGTAGTCATGTTCGACATCAAGGTTTTGAACATTTCTCCCAAACTTGCGTCGGAATCCTCAGCTGAAGAGTCTGGCAAGTACCCATCCTCAGCTTTGTTAGCAATTTGATCAATGATTTGCCAACCACATTCGTCATCTGATGAGACATAGCCTAGGCCTCTCTTATGACGGTAATAATTATCCGGTTTCCCTTTTGGGACATATACCATTTTGACTGGGACACGGGAACCTCGGTCGAAGTATAAACCTTCTCCGAGTGTAAAGTCGTACCCTTGTTTTTCCATGAGCGTACGCGCTTCCGGACTATACTTTGATAAGTGCAGACCAGATTTGTCATCGTCTTCATCTTCTCTTAGGAAATGATCCGGCAACGGAAGATTTTCTCCTTTACCGTAGATCACTTCTTTTTGTCCTCCTGTTTTGGCAGGAATAATCCGAGTTGTTCCGAAGGAATGCTGGGGGCGTTTCTTCGTTACATAAGATGATCGGAGCGGCATACATAAATCGGGATTATTGTATAATCTTTCTATCACATCATCAAGAGACAAGGAGTACTCTAAACCAGGATTTATTTCAATATCGGCAAGTTGCCAGTTACAACCGCCGTCTGACGACTGTTCGTCATCGAGATTGATTACAAAGGGTACAATGTCATTCAAAACAAAACCACCATTGTAATCAAATCCGGCTTCGGAATCAACTTCTTCTCCGCTGTCCGTGCCTTGGATCGATGGTTCCGTGTCGGATTCGTTACCATAAAGGAGAGAATCTGTGAAGTAATTCTCATACCCTTTGAATGGTTGCTTATCCGCGACCACCGTCCTAACTCTTCCATCAGTGTCGACATATTTCAAACATTGATGTAGAGTGGAGGGAACTATAACATTACTATGGATCCAAGGTCGACCCAATAGTAAGTTATAGGATGTCTCAGCATCAATCACGTAGCACGTGACCTCCGTCTTTAAATCGCCCATTTGGCACTTTATCCGGATTTTACCCAAAGGTCTCGACCCGCTGGTGTTGAATCCGTAGATGACTGTGCCTGTAGACGCCAACTTGCTGACTGGAATGCCAAGGCTGTGCATTAGTCGAAGTGGCATAATACTCACAGCGGAACCCGGATCTACTTGGATTCGGTTGACTTCACTGGAGCCAATGTACCCGACGAAGTATAAGGGTCGGTCATGATTTGAATTCTTCGTCTGCATGTCCTCTTTGGTGAAGGTGATGCAGGGAAGATTCTTGGCCGCCACGTTACATTGTTGGGCTAAAATTTCCAGTTCTTCGGGAGCTGGTTTGATCCTGGTGAGGAATGCCTCCGAATCGGCTAAGGCTTCCTGCAAGGCTTCTCTAGTTTCCTTGGACAATCGGAGCAGCTCGTACAGCGTTATCCGCGCTGGAATATTGGCTAGCTGAGCCATGATGTCGAAGGCGCGCGGTGTCTTTGAACTTTCCGGTTTATCCTTCCCAATCGGACGACTGAAACGGGACTGCTTCGGATTTTGAACCTCTTCGGGCCTCTTTTCTTTCTGTTTGTCAACCGGTTGCCGTCGAGCATCTTCAACCGGTTTGGGAACTACAATCACCCCCGGCTCTGTGAGAGTCCTGGCTGGTCCTCGTTTTGTCACCCCCTGTTCAGCTAACTGATCACTGGGCGACGGATAGTTGAAGTGGTACTGGTTCCCGCTTCTGGTGGCAAAGACTTCTTGTTCTTTGTCGGAAAGTGGGAAAGCGGGGATTCTTTCGTCATCTTCGCCTGGGATAGCAGAGACTCCGTAACAAGACTTGCCTTTCCCTTTGGACTTCTTCTTGGATGACGATCCGGCCCATTGTTCATCTTCAATCAGGTCGGGGTGCACCCAGAGAATTTCATCGTTTGGAGCCGTGTGAGGCACAAGTCCCTTTTGACGTTGTCCGTGCGGGTCGTCATTCACTGTCTTCACCCCGACTTTGGTAATGCGTTTTGGCTCGAACCAATCTGTAGGTACTGATCCAAAACTAATCGACACCGCGTTTGCTCCCACATTCTTGGCCGGTTTCGGAGTTATGACTCCTACATCGATCAACGCTTGGATCTTGTCCTTGAGGTGATAGCAAGACTTCGTTGGGTGGTGGACCGCTCTGTGGTACACGTAGTACTTCGGGTCCGTCACCTTAGTGGCTCCTTCATGATCCACGATCGCCGGCAACTGGATTTTGTTGTTCTCCAACAAGTACTTGAAGATGCCGGGGACTTCATCATCCTTGAAGGAGTAGACTTTGGGAAACCTCGGCTCCGAAGACTTTTTCTTCTGAGGCCTTTGCTGCCAATGCGGCTGCGACTGTTGTGGCGCTCTTTGCTGCTGCTGCTGTTGCTGAGGTTACAATTGAAATGTCTGGTTAGCATCAACAGCGTTAACATGAGCTTTACCTTTCCCTTTCTGGTTGAAGTTCTGCTTTGGAGGATTCGTTGCCGGTTGGCCTCTCTCCGCCTTCTTTCTTCTGAGGAATCGCTCAGCTTGCTCTCCTCGAACCTTCAAATCCTTCCAGGTCTTGGATGGTGCTGTGCCCATTGCTTCCAACACGTCCAGTGAAAGGTTGTTGTGGCAGGTCTGGAGGATGAATTCCTCAGTGATCGGGTCCCGGCAATTCATCGCCTTGTTCCGGAACCTTTTGACGAAGGTGTCGACCAACTCCCCGTCTTTTTGCTTCTCATCGAGCAACGATCCGATAGAGATCTCGGTATCATCGTCGAAGAAATTTGCAAGAAACTTGGTCTCCATGTCGTCCCAGCTGTTTATACTTCCTGGCTTGAGGCGACGATACCAATCGAAGGCAGCTCCGTGAAGAGTGCCGACGAATGACCGCACCATCAGAGGCTCATTACCAGAGATGACTCCCAAGTGCGATTTGAAGTAAATCAAATGCTGAGTAGGGGAACCCATCCCATTAAACGGCGTGAAGTTAATTAGACTGAACTTCGCCGGATATGGGATTGATTCCCACTCTCTTGGGTATGGACAAGGAATGCCCGTCTTTTTCGTCTCTTGAGCAGAGATCAATGTGTTGATCTTGCTCTCGAGATTTTTAATTTTTAGGCTTTCACCTGTGTCTTCGCTAGCATTCTCGTTACCACCCCCTGGGTTGATGGGAGGGTTGTTAACATTTCGAACCTCATTTGTGTCCTCATCTTCCAGGTTGTTCTGGTTGGGATGACTTGGTTCGCCTTGTTGGTTCCTTAATGCTTGAAGCTGTTGGTCATGCATCTCCCTCATGTTCTGCATAGCCATTTGCATTTCGAACCGAAAGGTCTCCTGTTGTTTGGCCATGGCGTCTTCAAGCATCTTGGCCACTTGCTCCGCGTTTATCATAAACGCCTCGCGGGGTTGTCCTTCACTGGACACTGTGTTATCAGACGCCACTGCTGAGCCAGCATCTGATTCTTCATCTTCCGAAGGTACTCTTGTTCGGATTCTACCATACGTCGCGCGAATGATAGCCCCGGATTGTAGACGAGTTACACGTCGGGATATTTCTGGAACCGCCTCGGGGTTATCCTGAGCCGATGTTCCTGTGCTGGTCATATTTGCGGTGACCCTTGAATGCTCACCATCTTTGACCATCTTCCTCCTTCGTTGGAAACGCCTATGCCTTGGTTTTGGCGTTCCATCACTGAGTCTTTCAAACACAGAGACTCTCTCAGGGACTGCCTTGACACAGTTGCACTCAGAGAGTACCGCCCGAATGAACTTCGAACAAGGACATGGCGTTTCGAGCCTTCGAGGGCTCCCCTTTCTGGTTTTACTCGTACCCCCAGCACGATAGTACAGCTCGTCCGTTTGAAGGTCGGAGCAAGCTATCGTGTGTTGGCACGATCTCCCAGGTATAACGTTGTCGTCATCAGATGACAACGTTTCCTTCTGAGGAATAATTGTCTTCTTCGGACCATCCAGAGTCACACGCCTCGAAACACGCCTTTGTGTGCGTGAATCTTCAGCGGGCTCTTGCACTTCTATGCGCAAAGTTGTGCGCTTGGGTGCCGCGGTTTGCTCAAAGTGTTGAGGGTTGCGGCGACCCCCAGCATGCTGCATTGGTTGGGACTTCTTCATTGGCCCCAAGCGTTCTTGGACTGGAGCTTTACCTCGTTCCTTCGGAAGTGGGCCGAGGCGCTCCAAAACAGATTTTCTCTTCTGGGATGGTCCTGCGGGATCACCCTGAGCAGTTGCAGAAATTACCGGCTGTTTGGATTGATTTGCCGGGTGTTGAATTTTCGGAGGCTGCGGTTGTCGCTCCTTGGTCTGAATTGTTGCTTCAGACTTTGGCCTCCAAACCTTGCGAGTTGGTGGCGGCTTTTTGACCACCTCCTTCTGCAGCTTCCGACGGGCTTCTTCGGCTTTGGCCCGTGCTTGCGCCGATAATGCGCGCCGTTTGCGGATGCGCTCCTCCAACGTCGAGCGATTCCGTTTGACACGGACCCACTCCATTGTCGATGGTTTGGAGAAACCACCCTTCACTTGCTGTTGAGGCTGTTTGCCTCGTTTGTTCTTCAGATCCGCATGATAGCGAACCCCGTCAACGGACTCCATGGCCTTGGCGAATTGCTTCGCGAGGCGTTGACGCTGCCTCTGGCGGGCTCTCTTGGAGAGAGTCACCACGCCTTCAATGGCAGATTTGACCTTCTTTGAGGTCGGTAGGGCCTCACTCAACGCTGCTTCGACGTCGATTGGGGTGAGGTCGTCGTTGGTGGCTTCAACTTCATCACACCAACGGACTTTTCTCCTGGAGGAGAACTTCTGGAACTTCTTGGACTTGGGGGAGGAGGTAGATTCGGACGAGGACACGTACTCATCGTATTTCTGCTGGTCGAATTCATACTCGACCTCCTCCACGACCGGGATCGAGATCCGCGGCTGCGACACTCCGATCTCGGCAGCGAGATCGGTGGCTCCCACTGTGGTCGCCAGATTGTTCGCGGGAAAAGTTGGATCTTTCTTCATTATCGATTCCATTGCACTCAGTTAACAACTTTATGCGTTACAAAGAGATCCGGTCTTTTTATAAGATCCGGCTTACAATGAAAATCAAAATAAAACAAAGAAATCAAAATTACAACTTCTCTCTTTTATCGAACAAATCACAAGATCCTGTTATCCGGTCTCTTGCTTTGTGGGTTGTTTGCCTGTGTCGGGGTTGATTACCGTGGACCACCGCGCAATCTCGATCCGAACAGATCTACGTGGTATGACGGGTATTATCTCACCAAGGAGATAATAGCCGTGAGGGATCGTTTCACCAAGGAAACGCTCGCTCAAATCTCGAGATCTAAGAACCAAGCTTAGATCCGGAGTAGAATGACGTAGATCTGGAAGTCCAAGTCTTCAAGCCTTCACAATCCGAGTTGAGGTCGCAATCCGGCAGAGTTTCGGCTCTTCAGAAGTTTCAGAAAAAGTCCTCTCAAATGAACAAACACCTGGCCTATTTATAGGCACTCAGAACTGTGCATATGCACAGTTCTGAGCCTAGCCACCCCTGGGTGGCTCGGCCAGGGCCGAGCCACCCAGGGGTGGCTCGGCCACCGAGCCACCCCGGGTTGGCTCGGTTTCGGCCGAGTTCCCGGGTGTTGGTTCGTTTCGTCGTTTTCCGGTGTTTCCGGTTCTCCGTCGTTCGGATTTGATTCGGTTTCTGGAATCGACTCATTGACTTGATTCCAAATATGGCAGTTAATCCGTTTCTGAGTTCGAGTCCGGGATTGATCTTGATTCGATCGTTATATCACCGAGTTCGCTCTTGTTTAGATGACTCGGTGATTCCCCAAAACGTTGGTTTGATTCCACGTGCGAACGTGTTCCGTTGCTTGTGTGCCTCGTCGTCTCGAACTCTCGTTGATTTGTTCGGGTCTTGATTCGATTGCCCAAATCTTCATTTGGTAGTAGATCCGCTTCGGTGTTTGAGTTCAGGTCCGTTTTGTTGTTGGACGACTCGTTAACTTTCCAAACCGTTGGTTTGGTCCCGCACGAGAACGTATTCCGTTGTTTGCGTGCCTCGTCGCCTCGTCGCTCGACCGTCCGTTGATTTGTGGAATCATCGTGCCGAGCTAAGCTAAGGGACCTATAGGCAATTTTACACGCCTACAGACCCATGAGGCATGAGTCGACTCATAAGAGTGCATGAGTCGACTCA